>BPLR01014318.1:0-70139 GCA_021605095.1 Caerostris extrusa | reverse complement strand
CCTTGACTTTACGGCACAAAGACATGGGGCACCCAAAGGGAAATTATCTGAACAGATAAATAATTTAATTTCAAATATATATTAGCTACATATAAATTCAATGTAGCCACAATGCAAATTTCAAATTTCTTTTCATTCATTTTCTTATCCCCCTTGGTTGACAACAACATCAAGTCCATGAACTCGTGGTCATGATAAAGGATAAAACATGGCTTATTTTGTCCATGATTTTAGGCACAAAGACATGAGGGCGCAAAGGAGGAAATTATCTGAACAGATAAATAATTTGAAACTTCAAAGAAACATATATTAGCTATATAAATTCAATAGCCACAGAACAGAATTTTAAATTCTTTTGTTATTTCTTATCCCCAGGTTGACAACAACATCAAGTCCATGAACTCGTGGTCATGATAAAGGATAAAACATGTAGCTTATTTTTGTCCTTGACTTTACGGCACAAAGACATGGGGCACCCAAAGGAGAGTATCTGAACAGATAAATAATTTAGGCACAAAACATATATTAGCTACATATAAATTCAATAGCCACAGAACAGAATTTTAAATTCTTTTGTTATTTCTTATCCCCCTTGGTTGACAACAACATCCAAGTCCATGAACTCGTGGTCATGATAAAGGATAAAACATGTAGCTTATTTTTTGTCCTTGACTTTACGGCACAAAGACATGGGGCACCCAAAGGAGAAATTATCTGAACAGATAAATAATTTAGGCACAAAACATATATTAGCTTCATATAAATTCAATAGCCACAGAACAGAATTTTAAATTCTTTTGTTATTTCTTATCCCCCTTGGTTGACAACAACATCAAGTCCATGAACTCGTGGTCATGATAAAGGATAAAACATGTAGCTTATTTTGTCCTTGACTTTACGGCACAAAGACATGGGGCACCCAAAGGGAGAATTATCTGAACAGATAAATAATTTAGGCACAAAACATATATTAAGCTACATATAAATTCAATAGCCACAGAACAGAATTTTAAATATTTTGTTATTTCTTATCCCAGCAATTTGACAGCAACATCAAGTCCATGAACTCGTGGTCATGATAAAGGATAAAACATGTAGCTTATTTTTGTCCTTGACTTTAAGGCACAAAGACATGGGGCACCCAAAGGGAGAATTATCTGAACAGATAAATAATTTAGGCACAAAACATATATTAGCTACATATAAATTCAATAGCCACAGAACAGAATTTTAAATATTTTGTTATTTCTTATCCCCCCTTGGTTGACAGCAACATCAATTCATGAACTCGTGGTCATGATAAAGGATAAAACATGTAGCTTATTTTTGTCCTTGACTTTTGACAAAAAACATGGGGCACCCACAGGAGAAGCCATGACTTACTCCACCCGGTTATATCAATTGAGCTGGGTACCCATTTTGAGTATTTTACGACATCGTGGACAAGAGTGGGTTTATTTTAAACCGGACCCATAAAAGAAACAAAATTGAAAACATAAACAGCATATTATTTTCTATATCAATAAACATTCAGATTAATTTGAAATTACAAGAATGAATTAATTTTTCTACTATTATTCTAATACCATGGCTCAATATACTAACAATTTGAATGAATAACATAAGGACCACATGAACAATATTCGACATTTGTTCTTTTTGATTTTTATGCACTTGTAGTAATTAACAAATTTTATGTTGCTTCTTTGGTTTAAATATATTATAGTAGGAATTTATTTTAATGATAATCTAGGACGCATTTAATTAATATTTTCAAAATTAATATTCTTAACAAAATTAACAACGTTGGCATATTACATCATTAACAATCCGTTTTCTTAACAATAATAATAACAATGTGTTAATTTATGCTAAACTGTAATTGAGGTTAATTGAAAAAAATTGCAATTGATAATTCTGAAAGCCAATTAACGTAATATCTCACAGGAAAAAGCAAAAGTTATGAAGGAAAAAAACTCAGCTGTTTTATATTTTCAATACCACTTCAAAATATCCTTTTTTTTCAATCGAAAAAAATTTCACAATTATAATTCAGAAAAAAACATTATGGGAGGAATGATTTACAAAAAGAACGCCAATACAATCGAAGAACTAGTATTCAATAAAATAATTGGTGAACCAAAAGTTCTCCTCAGATGTCTGAAGTTACAATGGTATTCAAAGAATAAAAATAAAACGAAATTCCTTTTTCACGCAATCGAGTGTTCGAAACAAAAGAGAATAAAAGTCCCTCCCCTTTTTTTTCTTCTCATGGTCCCTTTTCTCATCATTACAATGAAAAATTCCGAGCCGTTTTAAAGTGGCTCTTCTTCTCGACAGGCAGCATTTTATCTTGGTTAAGTGCGCCAAAGAATGGTGGCAAATAAAAATGGCAAAATGGCGGCGCAAAGCTCGAAGGGTTTAAACTATCGACGCGTTTCTATGTAGTATTAACTTTGGTAAAGTAAAATAACCTCTTCTACGGTTTGATGTTACGTTTTGATAGAGAGAAATTCCGAGGCTTCAATGTATTTTGGAAGGTAAGTTGGATTTAATGCTATACATTGCTAAATGCATCCGGAATAGACAGGGATTGTTTTCAATGGGGTTTAAAAAAAATTAGAGGCGCTTGTTCAATATTTCTTGGCTTAAAATACAGTTTGAGAAAGCTTGTTTTTCAAATTTTTGGGATTAAGATTTTTATCAATTGTTTTTGAAATGATGGATACTTTTTCTGTTTTCAATTATATTGTATTGAATTCAACTGACAAATAATTCTCTGTCGGACTACATTTTTTTTTTATTAAGCATTCTTAGATTTTGGTTCAAGAAAATTTTTTATAATAGAACTCACTTTTATTACTCAATTTTTTTATGATAAAATACCTCATCTATATCAATGTGTCTCAAGCCTTTTTCCACAACAGCACCCTTTGATAAAAAATTTTATTTTAGAATTTTATTTTCTTAATTATTTATCATGTTTTTTAGGCTAACTGGTCAACTTTTTTATATACTTTATATGATATTTAACCTTTTAAATGTTATTCTAGTTTTAAAATTTAACATCACAACCAACAACATTATAATAATTTTTAACCACATTTATTTAATCAAAATTTACATTAATTATCCAACTTTATAGGTAAGTGTATAGTTGTTTATTGTATACAGCTTTATATTGACTGTATTTTCTTTACCTTCAAGATTATTTTATCCTGATATTTTCCTTCATATTTTAAACCAGATTCAACTAAAAACGGATTTAATGCCTAATATTGAGAGATTACACAAGTAATCACACCATGTGATTAATGATGGAAGAAAAAGTTAATCAATTACTAGGTGTACTAATTATTATAATAACTGTTTTTTTTTTTGCCATTACTAATATTATTTTCATCTACACAGTTGTTCTTCGTGCAGTGCTTGGCTATTGAGAATTATAGTAATTTTCATATGAGGTTACAAATTACAACACAATTTCATTCGCAATAAAATTACATATTTACATAATAAGGCTAAATATTTCTATGCGTTTGGCTCATACATGCAAGGCGTATTGGCCACAAGATCATTGTAGCTAATCATGAATCAACATACCTCGCAGACAATTCTCAAGAGACTCATCCCCATATATCAAAAGTTATATAGGGAGGGACAAGGCTTCTCCTCCCTTCCTTTTTCTAAATTTCTATCCAAAAGATTTAACCTGCTATTCCTTGGTGTAATTATGGAACTTACATTTTAACTGACTTCTCTGTTTTCAAATAAATCTTGATTAATATATAAAAGCAACACGCTATTCATTAACTATGAGCCATTCTAGGTACCTAAACTAGTTTCATAAAATTATAAATAATACTAATTATACTTATATATATATATATATACTTACATCTTATTTTATGTATAACGTACATATTGTATAGATATTTTTGGAGTATCTGATCAGGTGAAAAAAGGGGTGTTAGAAACTGTTATTGTTTTTATTTAAACTGTTATGATTTTTATTTTTTTTCCATGTATCTACTAAAAATGGATTGTTATCAATTATATTAAATACATAAAACCTCGTGCATAATAATAATATTTCATTCCTCTCAGGAATTTTTATATTATTTAATTGTTAAATGTTATGGCCTCGATAAGTTGCATTTCTTAAAAATCTTAAAATATATTTTGCATTCAGCTGTTTTCATATTTATAACTGCTTGTAAAGAAATGAATTATTCAAAGAAATTTTCTAGAAAATTTGCATCACAAGCAAAGCAAATCGATCCCCTCACAAAAACGTTTTCCAAGAGAAACATATAGAAAAATTAAACTTTTCTTACATAAAGTAATTTATGTTTTTTTTAACTTTCTATGCATATATATAAATAAATATTAGATACTGTAATGATGAACAATAAAATTTAAAGGCAACGTTATGTACAGAAAAATTAAAAATAAAATTAATAAGATTCTTAAAATTATTAACAAAATAAAAATAAAAATAAAAGTTAAAAAATTAATATTATTAATTATAATATATTAAACTATAATCTTTAAAAATAAAAAAATTATTAATTAAATAAAAATTTAAAAAAATAAATTATTAATTATTAAAATATATTTCATTAAAAAAGAAAATTATTTTAAGACTATTATTACTATTAAAATTATTATTATTATTTATATATTTTTTTTTAATAATAAAAAACACATAATTTAAATCAATAATATTATATTAGAAAATGTATTATCCATAACTGCGCTCTTTATGCATATTTCTGCATTAAAAAGACGCTTTACAAGCTACAAGCAGATTTAAAAGAAACTTAAAAGTTCAATGTTTCAAAAATATATTGCGACTTCCTTTATTCTGCAAACTTCACCAGCGAGCTCATAGCAATTAAAGGCTGTTGCTTTATATCTAAATGACTCAAATATCTCAGGCATCACGGACGGGTTAGTGATTGGTTCTGACTGCAAGTCAGCTCTAAGTAATTAAAAATGGAGATACTAACATCACTTCTGCGATAAATGTTTCTCCTCAGACACTACACTGTAGAGGCAAAATCATGCCATCTTCAATGGATTCTTACACATATCAACATTGAGGGCAACGAATGCGCTGACTCTTTAGCCAAAAGAAGCCAGGGACAATGATCAACCCAGGACTACCATCACACTTGCAGATGATAACGTAGTTGCCAAAAGCCGAATAATTCTTCATAACTTTAAGATGCCACTCATCACGGACTTCAACTGCCCTAGAATTTGACATCAGTTATTAGCAGACTCAGAACTAATCATTACAGAGGATGAAGATTCTCCCAGATAAGACCAGGGAATACATCCCTGCAGAAATTGCCTAACGCTTTCTAACACCTAAGCACATTCTGGAGTGCCCAGCACTCACTCCACATGTTTTGCAATTGGGTATGCTGCCAATCGAGGCCAACAAGAGAAGTCCTGTATAGTGAAGCG
The DNA here is from genome assembly GCA_021605095.1 of Caerostris extrusa. Lineage (NCBI taxonomy): Eukaryota > Metazoa > Arthropoda > Arachnida > Araneae > Araneidae > Caerostris > Caerostris extrusa. The sequence continues at coordinate 64,664 of BPLR01014318.1, read as the reverse complement.
GCACCATTGCTAGCGGCCGCTATCGTGAAGACTTTTGACTTGATCTAACTTTGATAATTATATTTTAAATCCATGGACACGATAACAATAACAACATTTATTCTGTAATAGTTCACGAAAAGTGGGACATTAATACCTAAACAATATGCTCCCTGTGTCATTCGACAGTGGCTGTTTGTAGAAAATATTGCTAGGAGCGAGATATCTGTCAACTAATAGTTAGTAATATATGTATAGATCATTCTATATTCGTTTGATAAATAACACTTTTTTCATCCTTCAGTAAAATCGCAGAGCTACAGTGTCGTATTCGCTTTACTAAATATACATACATTTTTAAATATATGTTTTTCAAAAATATGTATATATATATTAAAATATGTTTCAAAAACATTAATTAATTATTTTATTTTAAAATTCATGTATAATTTAATCACTTCTCTCTGTTTGACAATATTCTACTTAAAAGATTGTAATTATTGTACATAAATTCATCTTCCTTGGCGCAACAGCCCATGGTGGACCAAGACAGTCTGCCTACTGACAGATTACGAGACAGGAGATGCTTTCTTTTACGGGGTAGTGTTGTCACCCCTACACCAAACGCTCTACAATCATATCAGACCAGTATATACGAGTTACGGTGGATTTCGAACCACTATAAACTCCCATCGAACCCGGTGGCATCGACCGTCAGAGCATTAGTCACTCGGCCATCAGACTCCCTAAGAAAGTGGTACATATAACAATTATTTTTATTTACAGAAAGTGTCTGAAATCAGTAGGAAGACAATCAGCTTCATAAGATTTGATTTATATTCTCGTAATTATCTTAAAATATAAAAATTGATTAACTGTTTAAACTATCTACTATAAATATATATGGTTGATATTTTTAAAACCTTAATCTGCATATTAGAACTATTATGATATAGCAATAAACGCGTTGGTTATTCATGTATCTTCATAAAATGGCATCAATTTATAAATACAAAACCAAACTATAAACAATATATATATATGTATAACCTTTTACATATATACACTTTAATTTGTATATGTATATACTTTATATATATAGATATAGATATATATAATACAAACATCCATGACACTGCCATGATGAGAACCACGAAACCTGTTCCACCGAAGTTTGGCTAGTCGTTCTAATGTCATTTATGCACACGTCAAATTTACAGTTTAAAGTGGATTCCGAACCGCTAACAAACATCCATGCCATCGAAAGGAAGTGAACATGAAGGCCTTGGATATTAATGAACATTATCTATTTCCATAGTTTTATATATATTTACTTCCTAAAATTCATTTTACTTATGATTTTTATGCACACATATAACATACATACTTTTCTAACCTAACTTTTTTTGGTTAGAATAATTCTTCTTTTTTTTCCTAATATAAAATTATTAATAATATATCAGAATCTATTTCGCATTACGATATAGTTTTCAATTGCTAAATCTAAAATTGAAGATGACGCATAGCAGCCGAAATCAATTGATCTTTAAAGGCAGCTAGTCACTAATGAATCTTTTTTTGTGTAACCATTTTTGAGCTTCATTCTTCATTATCCTTTCCAAACAAACGTGCTTCAAATAGAATGTCACAATTAGTGATATTTCATATCGAGAACCCAAATTGTGACAATGAAGGAAAAACTGCCACGTAAGAAGTGGGAATTTGTCTTTTCTTTTCCAATCCAACCCAATTTGGGATCACGAAAAAAAAAAAAAAAAAAGAAGAACTCAAGTTTTAACACAAACTTTCTTCAGTCGTGGTACATTTCTTAAGACTTATACTTCCTTATATAACGGTTATTATTATTTTTTTCTTATAGGAAGAACAAAGATTTGCTGTTTCCGTGGAATGAGAGGATTTCACTTTTGCTGACTTCTTATTTTTTTGCGTGGAGGATTTTCCTCTTCCAACATTTTATTTTGCTGCTTCTTTTTTTTTGCTTCTAGTAATGAAGGCTATTCATCTGAAAAGCAGCAAGCCATCCCGAAATTGCAATGGACAAGACGTCTGGAGAATGACAGCGAAGTAATTCGATTTTGTCTTCCATCTGCATTCTACAAAGGTGTTCCGTTTTTGCAAAGATATACATTAAAATAATGACTCAAATTATCAGATCTAATAAAAGAATAAAACAGATTTCGTTTTTCGCATGTATCTATATCTTTATTTCTTTTTGAGTTATATGCCAATTGTAAAGGACAATAATAACAAATTGTTTTAAGCTTATTGACAGCAGATTTTTAATTTTTATCCGATAGAAGCTGGACAAATGACTTTTGTAATGTACTACTTTTAATTACTTTGAACTGAAAACTATATGCGTGCTGAATCTATATTTTTATTGTATTTCTTTAGAATTATATGCCAATTTTTAAGGAAAATAATAATAAATTGTTTTTAAGCTTTTACTCCAGATTGGTAATTTTATCCGCTAGAAGCTGGACAAATGACTTTTGTAACGTCATACTTTTAATTACTTGGACTAAAAGCTATATTGTAGAATCTATATTTTTATTGTATTTCTTATATGCCAATTTATATGAATTATATGCCATTTGGAAAATAATAATAAAAATTGTTTTTTTAAGCTTTTGACTCAGATTGGTAATTTTTATCCGATAGAAGCTGGACAAATGACTTTTTAATGTCATACTTTTAATCACTTCGGACTAAAAGCTATATGCGTGTAGAATCTATATTTTTATTGTATTTCTTTAGAATTAAATGCCAATTTTAAGGAAAATAATAATAAATTGTTTTTAAGCTTATTGACAATAAATTGCTAATTTTTATCCGATAGAAGCTGAACAAATGATTTTATAATGTCATACTTTTTTTAATTACTTTGAACTGAAAACTATGTGCGTGCAGAATTAAATTTTATTGTATTTCTTTAGAATGAAATGCCAATTTTTAAAGTACCAAGTTATTTTTAAGCTGACATCAAATTGCTAACTTTTATCCTATAACGCTGGACAAATGACTTTTGTAACGTCACACTTTTTATTTTTTTTTTTTTTTGTATTAATAGTTATGTGCATGTTGAATTGTTTGAAAAGTTACCGCACGTTATTTTGCTTACACAATACAAATAATTAACACAGTTATTACTAATATGCGGTATATTATGTTTAATAATAGATATATTACATACGATATACTAAATTAAGTAATAGGTATATATTAATTTTTTAGCATGACTTAATTATTTGCGTAGATTAAACTAGTCTGCTCATATATTTAAAATGAATGATTTAAACCCTGTAAAAAGGTTCTCTAAGGCAAAGCCACAGGGCCAAAGAGGAAGAGGACGATTCAATTTGCGATAGATAGACACATTTGTAAAAGATTTTGCTGTACTAAAGGTTAAGAATTTTAGGATCATTGTCACCCAGAGGAATGCATGGAAATCTATTCAAAGAATACCATTGGAAGTCTCTGGGGCTATCGAGCTATTGATGATGATGATTAATTACTTATATACAGTTTTGATATAATCAAAAGCGTTTCAGAAATGCATTTATTTTACTGAAATATTAATAACTACTATTTTCTGAATGAAAGAAATTAAAATGAGCATGCTTTTATTAATAATTTTTTACTTTGTATTCCTTATTAATACCAAATTCATTAATGAATACATTCATTCACTGAACATTCATAAATCGATTCATCAATTAATTAATGAATCATTTTATGAACGTAAAAAAAAAAATCGTATGAAACAATAATGCATTATTACTTGAAATGTATTTGCCGATTGTAAATGTATTGGAATTGGAATTTTTAAAAAATGCAGTTAATAAATATGTACATCAATTTAGGAAATCTTATTAGTTTTTTTATCTAATAAAGCTTAAGAAAATTGTTTGCAATTAATGTTTTCAATATATTTGCAACGGACTCCTCTAATATTCAAAAAAAAATCCGTGAATCAAGAATATTAATCAAATTAAATTTTTAATTTTTACCTGAATATTAAAACAATTTTATAATTACATGAAAAAAAATATAAGAAGATAATAATAATTAATAAGTTAGTACTAATAATAATTTAATAAAAATAATAATTACTTAATAAGTTGATTGATTAATTGAGGCCCAGAGTGATCAAATTATTTTTGATTATGTATAAAAGGAAATGTTTCTCAAACATTGTAACTTATTAAAAATAATTTATCAATATTAAAAATAATGCACAAAACAAATTTGCATAGTAAGTTATTTCTTTAAAAAGAAAACTGCTAAATTAAATATTACTTCCTTTTCAGAAAATGGGAGAAAAAAAAATGTGCCCTTCTTTTTCTTACATTACAACACTTTCACTCTGAATCTGCGAAATTATCATTCTTGAACTTTTTTTTAGGCAGAAGACAAGTATTCTTTCAACACTTCTTTTAAAACTTCTATGTTTTGGGAGATTTTTGTCGATTTATTACTTCACCGACTACTAATGCTTGAAGGAGAGCGAAACATGTTGGTGGCGCCAAGACTTATCGCCTCGCTTCATTAACCTCGCCAAATGGCTCAAAATTATTTGAATGGTGTCGACGAGATATAGGAAAGGAAAGGGCATCCAGCAAAAATTCTGCTGTGGCCATGCCTGTCGTAAACGCAGTTAGACATTTTATTGCTGCCAAAGACGCCTTAGAAAAGAGTTCTTGTTGGAGACGGGGATTAGGGTAAATCTTGAAATGTTGCCACTTTTGATATTATCTTTTTTTTTTTTTTTTTTTTTTTTTTTTTTGGAAAAACTCCGCCAAGGAATGAAGTTTTCTACAGCAAGAACTTGCATCTTGAATATGATATTTTAAAAAAGATGATTTGAAAAGTTTGTTAAATTTATGTTATTTTGGAAACCTTTTTGAAAATAATAAGTAATAAAATAATTTATATCAATGCGAATTACAAAATTATTAATATAATAATTTAAAATCGATTCATTTTCAGCTGCTTAAATTTTCTATTTTCGGTAATGTAATATATATATATATATATATATACATATAAATACATTGATAAAAGACATTGATAAAAAAGATTTAGTAATTGAATAAAGTAATTTGTAACTGACAGTAATCTTAAAATAATAGAGTGTGTCCTTTTTTGTGTTTGTGTGAAAATATATTGTTTATATCATAAATGCAATGTACTTATAAAAATAAACAATTTTTCTCTTTTCAAAAATGGATATTTCTTTGCGAAAGTATCGTTATACTGCAAAAGAATGTGTAACAAATCAAAGAAATTAACTGATGACTAGTATATTGATTAGTATACAAAAAAAAAAAAAAAAAAAACTGATGCATGCCATTAATTATATTCTTGAAGTTTATTTTGGAATAAGTTATTTGACCATAGATAGAATTTGACAACGCAGAAAAATAACGTAAAATGATAAATTTTTGTGTGTGACTAACTCTCCCTGTCCGGCAGCGCAAGATGGACACCCCATGATATTCTACTCATGGATGGAGGCAAATATGGGCAGCATCTGTTGTTGTGTTGGAGTATCCTTAGGTATCAGTTTACTTGGCTCCAAGTCACTGAAGAAGGAGGGCATTGCCTTCTGGGGCACCTTTCAGGTGAAACTACCCCCGAATTTGAACATCATATCGGAGAAAACAAAGCAAACTCCCACCAGGTAGTCTAACAATCGATGTAAGATGCTGAACCTCACGTCATCGAGTCTCCCCTTTTCAATTCCTTCTATTAGCTCACATTCTCCTATATATATCTTGTTCAAATTTTCAATCGTTCATAAAATACTTTTTATTCATCCACTCAAGTTCAAATACATTTTTTTGAACTTGTAGTGGATGACACTTGATGTTAATACAGTTTTTCAAATACTAATTCAATAATTAAATTTAATTAATTAATTTTAGTTTTTTTTTTTTATTTAAGTTGCATGTATCAACTAATAGATGGCGCCAGATAAAATTTAAAAAAAATGAATGAAAATTATTTATAAGGACTTTCTGCAATATAGTGGAAAAAAAGTACCTACTTGTTTAGTTTAGTAGTAGTAGTTAAAAATTTTTCTTTTTTTTATATTACTTGTTTATCAAATGAATATAGAAGTGAATGATCCATGCATATATTACTAGTTATTAGTCGACGGGTATCTCGTTCCTAACAATATTATCCACAAACAACCACTGTCGAATGACACAGGGAGCATATTGCCTTTAGGGGGAGGGCGTTTAGGTATAACATAAATGTTCCACTTTTCGTGCAGTATTGCAGTAATAGATTTCTGTAAGTATTGCAGTAAGTTGCATATCTCTACCAATAGATGGCGCCAGATAAACAAAAAATGAATGAAAATTATTTATAAAGGACTTTCTGCAATATAGTGAAAAAAAAAAAAAGTAGGAATTGACTTAAATTTTTTTTTTTATATATTAATTGTTTTGAAACAGAACCTATAATAATGCCTCCAGCGGATTGAACCTCCTCCCTTAATGCTCACCAGCGGCTCACATTGCGTTGAACCATGAGTCGAGCTATAAGTTTTGTAATATTCCAAATGTGTATTTCATCAATTATGGAGGTTTCTGGTCATACAATTGGTTATACATAATCGGATGATCAATTATCATAATTTTCAATGAAAATCAAATATAAAACAGATATATTAATCAAACAAAACTTCGTATTGAGATACGATTAGTAGGGTATTCCAAAGGAGCTCCAAAATTACCCTTCAATAAAAAAAAAAAATGGCTTCGCATTTTGAATTTTATGAAAGATGCCTTCAATAATAAACATAATGGGTTTAATTGCAACTGAAATTATTTGCAAACATATAGTACAAACCCTGAAAAAGTTTTTTTTGAAATATATAATGTATATTCAAATCATTAGTATATAGTTTATATAATTAAATTACATCAATTGAATTATTGAAATGAAATGTTTAATCCTGATAAAAATAAAGTTATATTAAAATGTTTATTTTTAATATATCCATTTATCCAAATAGTGAATATGAATAGATTAATTTATCAATTAATGCAAGTCAAAAAGTATTTAAAAATATATACTTATAGAGCAACATTATTCCTACACAGCACTTTATAAGGCTTTGTAAAACATAACGTATAAGTATGGATAGCGTAGCATATGAATAACTTATTTGCAGGTTTTATTAAAAAAAATTACTTTTAATTCTGAATTTCAAAATTATTCTGCAGATTTTTGATATTAAATTCGATTCAGAAAGTATATTCTTCACTTATTAATCAATGCACAATTACACGCATTAGTTACTAAAATTCAATAACTACATGGAAAAATCAATAATGGAGAATTTACACCATTTAAATTTATGACATAGCAACATTCTTACCTTATATGGCTTTGTAATATATAGCTTATAATTATGAATAGCGTTGCATATGAATAAGTTATTTACAGATTTTATCAACGAAATTTACATTTAACTCAGAATTTCAAAATATTTCTGTAAATTTTTGATATTAAATTATATTCAGAAAATATTATCTTCGCCTATTAATCAACGCACAATTACGCGTATTAGTTCCTAAAATTCAATAACTGCATGGAATAATCAATAAAGTAGAATTCACACCTTTAAAATTTGCAACATTTAGCAATATTCTTGCCAAACGACACCATAAATGGCTTTGTAATCCATAGCGTATAACTATGAATAGCGTAGCATATGAATAAATTATTTGCAGATTTTGAGAACAAAATTTACATTTAATTCTAAATTTCAAAATATTTCTGCAGATTTTTATATTAAAGTATATCCAGACAGTATTTTCTTCACTTATTAATCAATGCACAATTGAGCATTAGTTTCTAAAATTCAATAACTATATAGAAGAATCAATGAAGGAGAATTTGCACCTTTTAAATTTGCGACATTCAGCACCATACTTAAACGACACCTTATATGGCTGTGTAAAACGTGGCATATCACTATGAATAGCGTATCATATGAATAACTTATTTGCAGATTTTATCAACAAAATTTACATTTATATATCTGAATTTCAAACTTATTCTGTAAATTTTTGATATTATTAAATTAGATTCAGCAAGTATTTTCTTCACCTATTAATCAATGTACAATTACGCGTATTAGTTTCTAAAATTAAGTACATGGAAGAATCAAAGAAGGAGAATTAACACCTTTAAAATGAGCAACATTTAGCCATATTCTTCCTAAATGACACTTATAATGGCTTTGTAATACATAGCGTATAACTATGAATAGCGTAGCATATGAATAATTATTTGCAGATTTTATCAACACAATTTACATTTAATTCTGATTTTCAAAATTGTTCTGTAGATTTTTAATATTAAATTAGATTCAGAAAATATTTTCTCCACTTAATAAACAACGCACAATTACGCGTATTAGTTTCTAAAATTCAATAACTACATGGAAGAATCAATAAAGGGAATTTACACCTTCAAAATTTGCAAAAGAGCAACACAGATTGTGATGCGTGCGCCAATTATAATTGGCGAGCAGCAGCATTAAATCTCGGGTCATAAATATTTCAACATGTTGTAAGCGTATTTGAAGGCAGAGGAATAATTAATAGATGTTGGCGTGCGTGTTTGATTGCTCCTTCATTTGTTCGTATTACATTCTGTCAATAAACGCTTTCCACTTGAAATATTGTTGTGTGATACGTTGAGTATCCCTAATAACGTTTGAAATTCATTAATTAGCGTAAACATGCCTCACCTGAGCCTACATCTCAACTAGTTAGCAAATAACAGGTAATTCAATAATTTGATATTGTTTGATGCTCTCAGATATATGATGCGTAAGTGAATAATAGTAATTAAAAAACAAGATTTGTTGAATGGTTAATGATTAGATTAGCTAGTCGCTCAACGGTCATTTTTGTGCACACTTTTAGGCAAATTAGGCCGAGCCTTTCATTTAACGAGAATGGTTTATGATTAGATTGGATTGTTGCTCTACGGTCTTTTTGTGCCCAATTTAGGCTAATTAGACCGGGACTTACCGTTTAACGTGGATTCCAAACCCCTAATAAACATCCAAGCCCCACCAGATTCGAACCTGAAGTACCAAACGCCAGATCACTAGCCAATTGGTCCTTAGGTCGCGGAGAAGAATTATAAGATAACTCTGCCTGAATATCCACTAGTTAGCAAATAACAAGAAATTCAATAATTTCATATTGTTTAATGTTTGCAAATATATGATGCATATGTGAATAATAATAATTAAGAAACAAGATTTGTTGAATAGTTAAAGAATGATTAGATTGGCTTGTCGCTGTACGGTCATTTTGTGCACAGTTTAGGCTAATTAGATTGGAACCTACATTTTAACGTGAATTCTGAACCACTAACAATGATCCATCAATGATGTTGGAATCTGAAAATGCCAAAGGCCAGATCGATAGCCAATTGGCCATCTGGCCCCGTGGAATAATTCTTAGACTGAATCAAAAGTAATAATATGCCCCAAAAATATGCTAAGATTATGGGGAAAACAGATTTCTGAAAAACGGATTTAATTATTCATTTTTAAGTGATTATATATTTTAATTATTTTATATTTGTTTTCCAAATTTATTCTCCACAAGGCTCCTATGTTTTTAACCCTTTTTACAGAAGCAAACAATAATATATCTATATGTTCATTAAAACCTCAAACTGCTTTTCTTTAAGTACCCTATTTGAATGAAACAAATACTGTTTTTCGCGCATATATAATAGACTGAATCGGAAAAATATTCTTTTTTGGTCTAATTAAAAAGCAAATAGTTCGCTTTAGTTTTATAAAAATAATGCTTATAAAAACACTATTAGTAGGTAGATAAGGCTGATTATACTAAGTTTGTCTAATTAAACAAGTTTCTCTGATTCTTTCTTTTGTGATAATGCAATCTGGAAATTTTATTCTTTCCATATCATTAATTATTTAGTTTGGAGTAAATCATTGAATTCTTTTGCTTACTTTTACGCCTTTTATTCTGTGTAAATAAATGTGATAGTATTTCATAAAGTTAAATTATGTTGACCTGAGGGTTAAATTATCAATTATACATTTTCTTTTCATCTGTAAAATGCACATAATTTTAATACTTACTCTAAAATTTTTTTTGTCATTTTAAATTTCACGCTGTAATTTTAAAATGTTGATGAAAAAAAAAATAGCAATATTTTCAATTTTCGAGGCTAAACAATTTTTTAATCTTCTTTGGAATTGTTGAACTTTCAATTTCTATTGGTCTTGGACTAATTAATTGAATACACCGCTAAAGAAAGAGCCTGCATTTACAGAACTTATTAAGTATAATACCCTTTTACAGATATAGAAAATAAAAAGTTTTATAATTTATCATGTCTGGCATAAGTTGTTTCATTGATAATTGGAAATAAGAAATACACTGAAGAATTAGTGTTAAAATGAGAGATGCATTGAAATATCTCAATGCAGATAAGCATTTTAAGCAACATAAATTCAAATAAACTTTGAAGTATCTAAACTTAGACAAACATTTTTACCAACATAAATTTTAATGAAAATAATTTTTAGTTACTTCGAAAAAGATTTTAGAAAATATTTTCAATAATTATTAAATTCTTAAAATTAGTCTTTAAAAGTTTCATCAAGGCATGGCTTCTGCATTAAAATTGTTATATCATGCTGTTATTGTTTCAATATTCTATTTATAACGTATTACAATTTTAAATAACCAATATTTCTTATTAAAATATAGATTAATATTATCAGTTAATCAATAGCCATTATTGAAAATATATAAATATAAATGTCTATTAAGAACATTCATTAAAAAAATAAATTTTATTCCTTTAAAATATATTTGCATCAATTATATTTCTGATTTTATTTGATGTTACAGAAATAGTTAACAAATTCAAATGATAGTAATTCATTATTTAAGCATTTTATAACAGACTTAAAATTTTATCTCGTGTCATTAATCATGTCTTTTAATATTTATTGGTATGAACTGGTTGTTATAATTGCTCATTAATCATACTGTCACAGTAATAAAGGTGAATGGATTGACCTTTCCTATAAACAACTTTTCTATTTTTTTTTCGAAGTTAGTTTTTGGAACTAACATTAATGAAATATAGTGTTATAACAATTCGTAATTTTGCTATTCTAAATTTCATTAAAGAGATTCACCAAACAGGATTAAAATTTTATTATTGGAGTCAATTTTTAACATGCATTTGATGCCTTTATTTATCCTTTGACATTTAAGAAAATAAAGCATGTAAAAATATTCTTATACAATAACTTTGATATAAATTTTATTGCACAGATTTTATTTATAAATCCATGTTTAAGAAAAACACATTATCCATCAAGAAATAAGAAAATTAAAATAATATAATTGGAACATTTTATTAAATAAATACCGATTCTCATTTCAATCTCCATCTTTCGATCAAAAATAAAAACTCTTTCATCTTTAAAACTAATTCTATGCAAACTAGTTTAACTATATTCGATCAAATATCACTCTTTCCCCCGAAATGTATAGCTTTGCAATTTCCTTCTCTGATTCTTTTTGAATCGCAGATGAATAATAAAGAGACCACCGCGAATGAAACAATTCGAATTTTGTCTCAAAGCACAAATCGATAATAATTTGATCACGATAACAACGTGCCGTTTGAAGGCAATGCACTCTCTTTCAATTTGAAGATTCCATCAATTATAACCGAAGAATTCTTCAATATGCATGCGAAAATAATAACATTAATGACTCTTAGAGGGAAATGAGTGGATGGCGAAGTATTCTAATTTATAGGGAAGGAAATAAAAATGCAAAAAATACAGAGAAAGCAATGGACGGAAAGAACGGTTAACTATTTGCATTTTCAATTTCCAACTTTCCATCCACATCCTTCAATAAACCCACCCTTTCCAATCTCTCTGAAAGTAAAATATAGCGACTAATGAAGTAAATTGCGTGGGCCAAACATATCCTTCGGAAAATTGGAGCAGAGATAAAAATGTAATGAACGAGCACAACAGTGTGGAAGAATAATAAGAAAAAGAAATATGAATATCATTTTTGAGAAGGTTTTGAAATCATTTATTCACAGCCTGAGGCTCCAGAGCCGACTTTCTGGATGAAAAGCAGCGAAAAGGATCTGAAATGAAAACTAACCAATATTTAGGCTGAAAAGTACGATGAAAATATTTACTTCAAATAAAAATCCTTCATTCTTCCTCTAGTACAGATGTCCTTTTACGTTTGAGTAAAATCGTGCATTGCCTGGTGCAGTCCTGGGGGGTAAAGAATTAAGGGGGTAATGAAGGGAAAGGATTATGTGTGTAGCGATATTAATTCGTTTCGTATCGCTTCGCTTTTGAAAAATACTCTGTCAGATGTTAAGTAGCCGGATTAAATACTATCCAATATATTTCCATTTTTTTTTTTCAAAACGTGAAAAGTAGACTGACTCATTTAATCTGTTTTATGAAAACATATATTAATCTGCATATATAACATTTCGCTTTCTTAATTTTTTTTTCTAATTACCATTTTAATAACTATATGCTCGTAAGTTGTTGCTTTTTGTATATATAACTCTTCTAATGTTGGATAGAGAAGAATTAAAATTAATTTTTAAAAAATACGATGGTAAGTTGAATAGTTATTAGGTTCAAATGTTAAAACAATTGCACAAATCTTCTTTATAAATCCAGTTTCAAGAAAAACACATTATACATTAAAATAAGATATTAAAATAATTTAATTGCAATATTTTATTATATACCTACCGATTCCCATTTCAAATCTTCATCTCTTGATCGAAAAGGGAAAACTCTTTTATCTCTTAAAACTTAGGTCTATGCAAACCAGTTTAACTCTATTCGATCAAATTTCATTCAATACCCAAAATATCTTCTAGCTCTACAATTCCCTTGTCTGATTCTTCTAGTCGTAGATGAATAATAAAGAGACCACCGCGAATGAAACAATTCGAATTTTGTCTAAAAGTGCAAATCGATAATAATTTGATCATGATACACAACGTGCCGTTTGAAAGCAATACACTCGCTGCACTCTCTTTCAATTTGAAGATTCCCTCAATTATAATCTGAAGAATTCTTCAATATGCATACGAAAATACTAAGATTAATGACTCTTAGAGGGAAAGAAGTGGCTGGTGGAGTGTTCTAATTTAGAGGGAAAGGAGAAAGGAAATAAAATGCAAATACAGAGAAAGCAATGGCCGGAAAGAGGACTATACACTATTTGCATTTTCAATTTCCAACTTTTCCATTCACATCCTTCAATAAACCCACCTTTCCCAATTTCTCTCTGAAAGTATAATATTGCGACTAATGAAGTAAATTGCGTTGCCCAAACATATCCCTTCGGAAAAATTGGAGCAGACATAAAAATGTAACGAAAGAACACAACAGAGTGAAAGAATAATAAGAAAAATGAAAAAAAAAATACAGGAATATCATTATTTGATAAGGTTTTGAAATCATTTATTCACAGCCTGAGTCTACAGAGCAGACATACAGCAGCAGTCAAAAGGATTGGAAATGAAGACTAATCAACATTTAGGTTGAAAAGTACGATAAAAATATTTTTTTACTTCAAATGAAAGTCCTTCATTCTTCCACTAGTACAGATGTCCTTTTCCCGTATGGAGTAATCGCGCGCATTGCATGGTGCAGCCCTGGGTGTATAAAAGTCAGGTATGAAGCCGGGGAGTTATCACAAAAAGATGGATAATTAAAACTTCACCGCAGAAAGGATTCTGTGTGTAGCGATATTAATTCATTTGGCTTCGCATCGCTTTTGAAAGTTAATCTGGCAGATGCTAAGGAGCAGGATTAAATACCATGTAATATATTTGCTATTTTTTCAAAATGTGAAAAGTCGACTGAATTGAACTGTTTTATTAAAATATTTATTATGTTTAAAATATAAATTTTTGCTTTCTTAATTTCTTTCTAATTAGTTTTTTTAATAATTATATGATCATAAGTCGTTGTTATTTGTGTAAACTATTCTTTCTAATGTTGAATATTAATGAATGTTAATGCTAATTTTAAAAAAATACGATTTTTAAGTTGAGTAGCTATTAGGTTAAAAATTGCACAACTCTCCCTCTATAAAACCAGTTTCAAGAAAACACACATTACCCATGAAGAAAAAAGAAATTAAAATAATCTAATTGCAATCTTTCATTAAATAAATACAGATTCCCCTTTCCAATCTTCAGCTTTTGATCGAAAATAAGAACTCTTTATCTCTTAAAAACTAGTTATATGCAAACTAGTTTACCTCTATTCGATCAAATTTTTACTCTATTCTAAAAATGTCTAGCTAATTTCCTTTTCTGATTCTTCGAATCGCAGACGAATAATAAAGAGACCACCGCGAATGAAACAATTCGAATTTTGTCTCAAAGCACAAACCGATAATAATTTGATCATGATACACAACGTGCCGTTTGGTCAATGCACTCGCTTTCAATTTGAAGATCACATCAATTATAATCCGAAGAATTCTTCAGTGTGCATACGGAAATACTAACATTAATGACTCTTAGAGGGGACGGAGTGGGTGGACTATTCAAATTTAGAGGGAAAGGAAATAAATGCAAATTCTAAGAAAGCAATGGCCGGAAAGAGTACCATACACTATTTGCATTTTCAATTTCCAACTTTACCATCCACATCCTTCAATAAACCCGGCCTCCCAATTTCTCTCTGAAAGTAAAATATTGCGACTAATGAAGTGAATTGCGTGGCCCAAACATATCCTTCGGAAAATTCGAGAAGAGATAAAAATGTAATGAACGAACACAACAGTGTGGAAGAATAATAATAAAAAAAGAAAAATGAAAAAAATATGAATATCATTATTTGATAAAAGGTTTTGAAATCATTTATTCACAGCCTGAGGCTCAGATCCGACTTACTACAGCAGCAGCGAAAAGGATTTGAAATGAAAACAACTAACATTAGGTTTAAAAGTAGGATAAAAATATTTACTTCAAATAAAAATACTTCATTCTTTCACTAATACAGATGTCCTTTTCACGTCTGGAGTAATCGCGCGCACTGCTTGGTGCAGTCCTGGGGTATAAAGGTACGTATGAAGTCGCGGAGTTATCACAAAAGATGGAAAATTTAAAACTTCACATCAGAAAGGGATTCTGTGCGTAGCGATTAAATTCGTTTTTCGCTTCGCATCACTTTTGAACGAGAGTCCGGCAGATGTTAAGGTGCAGGATTAAATACTACGTAATACATTTTCGGTTTCTTTCAAAATGTAAAAAGTCACCTGAAATGAAATGTTCTATGAAAGTATTTATGAAAATCGAAATTTTACTTTTATGCTTTCTTAATTTTTCTCTTTTACTTTTCTAATAACTATATGCTCATAAGTTGTATTTTTTTTTTTTTTTGTATATAAAATCTTCTAATGTTGGATACAGATAAATGTTAATGTTATTTAAAAAATTTACTAAGGCAAGTTGAATATTTATTAGGTTCAAATGCTAAAAATTGTGTTTAAATAATGTTTAAAATACAAATCTTCTTTATAAATCCATTTAAAAAAAACACATTATACATAAAGAAGCAAGAAAATAAAATAATATAATTTATGTATCGTATTAAATAAATATCGATTCCCTTTTCCAATCTTTATCTTTTGATCGAAAAAAATTCTTTCATCTCTTAAAACTGTTTCTATGCAAACTAGTTTAACTCTATTCGATCAAATTTCACTCTATTCACAAAATGTCTAGCCTTGTAATTTTCTTCTCTGATTCTTAGAATTGCAGATGAATAATAAAAAAATACCGCAAATGAATAAAACAATTCGAATTTTGTCTCAAAGCACAAATCGATAATAATTTGATCATGATACACAACGTTACGTTTGAAGGCAATGCACTCGCTTTCAGTTTGAAGATTCCATCAATTATAATCCGAAGAATTCTTCAATATGCATACGAAAATACTAATATTAATGACTCTGAGAGGGAAAAGAGTGGGTGGTGGAGTATTCTAATTTGGAGGGAAAGGGGAAGGAAATAAAAAGCAAATGCAGAGAAAGCAATGGCGGAAAGAGGACTATACACAATTTGCATTTTCAATTTCCAACTTTTCCATCCACATCCTTCAATAAGCCCACCTTCCACTTTATCTCTGAAAGTAAAATATTGCGACTAATGAAGTAAATTGCGTTTCCCAAACATATTCTTCCGAAAAATCGGAGCAGAGATAAAAATGTAATGAGCGAACACAACAGTGTGGATGAATAACAAGAAAAATGAAAAAAATGTGTATATCATTATTTGATAAGGTTTTGAAATCATTTATTCACAGCCTGAGGCTCAGAGAGTCGACTTACAGCAGCAGCGAAAAGGATTTGAAATGGAAACTATACAATATTTAGGCTGAGAATAAGATGAAAATATTTACTTCAGATAAAAATCCTTCATTCTTCCACCAGTACAGATGTCTTTTTCACGTCTGGAGTATCGCGCGCATTGCAGGGTGCAGTTTTGGGGGCATACAAGTTACTTACGAAGCCGGGGAAGTATCTCAAACGATGGAAAATTTAAACTTCACAGCACAAAGGATTCTGGGTGTAACGATATTAATTCGTTTCGTTTCGCATCGTTTGGAAAGATAGTTCAGCAGATGTTAATTAGCCGGATTAAATACTATTTAATATATTTTCAGTTTTTTTCAAAATGTGAAAAGTCGACTGAATTGAACTGTTTTATGAAATATTTATTAAGTTCGAAATATAACTTTCCTTTTAATAATTTTTTTTCTTGAGTTTTTTTCTAACTATGTGATTGTAAGTTATATATATATATATATATATATATATATATACACTCATGTCAAAAATTAAACATGATGAAGTTTATTCAAAGAAAGAGACAGAAAGCAAAACAAATTTGACTTATTTGTAAAGTCTATTTATTAAACAAAAGGTAAAGAGCAAAAAAGATGCTATATATTTGACATAATTAATAAAAATTGCGATTTTTTACTCCTGGAGCAAATTTCAAAAAAAACCTATTTACAAAAAACAGTATAACATGGTTAGTATGATGGTTAATACGGAGTATGTCTCCCGGACGATGCAATACAGGCCTTACAACGCCTAGGCATGCTGAGTATCAAATTATCAATCTGATCTTGGGGAATATTACACCACTCATCAAGCAATGCCCTCCGAAGTTCCGGTTGACCGGTGGTAGGGGTTGACGGGCTGCAATTCGTCGGCCAAGCATATCCCACACATGCTCTATTGGATTCAAGTCCGGTGAGTATGCTGGCCAATCCATACGGGTGATATCCTCATTTCATCTACAATGTTTGCACGGTGAGGACGGGCGTTGTCCTCCATAAACAGAAATTCAGCACCCATGGCGCCCCGAAACAAACGTACATGTTGTTCCAGAATGACATCCCGATAGATGTGGCCTGTCATCGTTACACTCTGAACATGCAGGTCAGTTCTGGAACCAAGAATAATTCCTCCCCAAACGAGCCATCCCTGCACCATCGTAACGGTGTCGTTCAATGTGTTCTCTCGGTGGTAACGGGTACCTGGCGCTCTCCGTATGAAAGTCCGGCGAGAATCAGACTGCAAACTGAACCTGGACTCGTTGGAAAACCTCACACAAGACCACTGTTGCGGTGTCCGCAATGCATGCTCTCTACTCCAGGTTAATCGCAGGCGGCACGGAGTTGCGGTAAGTGGAACACATCTGACAGGCCTACGAGCATATAGACCAATGTGCCCTAAGCGTCTGTACACGGTATGCCTTTAAACTGTCGTACCGGTAGCTGAAGAGAGCTGACGAGATAGGTCTGATGCTGTGCTCCGTCTGTTTCTTTTGGCAGTAACTGCTAAATACCGGTCCTCATTCGGCGTTGTAACTCGGGGGCGACCTGTGCTGTAACATCTACTCACATTACCATCATCTTGGAATCGTTGCCAAAGCCTGGAGATGACACTCTGGGCGATTCCAAGTTCCTCGGATACTTCCCGCTGGGTGCGTCCACATTCCAGTCGTTCGATAATTTTACCACGTAAAAAATCATCCATATGCTTCCTTTGGGCCATAACTATGCGGTTATTGCACTGAAAGGCTTTTTAAAGCGCTTGTGAACAATTTTACTTCTTTGCCACCATTAGTATATACCCCTCTCTTACACTCTCGTCATTGGGACGTACTATCCGCGCCATCTGGTGGTTTCCTGTAATTTGCATATTCTTCTTCATGATGTGTGTGATAATTCTACAAGTGAAATTTTTATTTTAGAGTTCAATTTCTGTGTGATTCTGAATCATCCTTAATTTATGGACATGAGTGTATATATACAATTCTTCTAAATTTGGATAGAGATGAGTGATAATGTTAATTAAAAAAAATACGATGTTAACTTTACAAAGTTTAGGTTTAAATATTGAAAAAATGAACAAGTCTTCTTTATAAATCCAGTTTCAAGAAAAACACTTTATCCATAAAGAAACAAGAAATTAAAATAATCCAATTGCAATATTTAATTAAATAAATGTCCATTCCCATTTCGAATCTTTATCTCTTGATCTAAAAATAAAAACTCTTTTATCTCATGAAACTATTTCTATGCAAACTAGTTTAATTCTATTCGATCAAATTTACCTCTATTCCCAAAATGTCTAGCCTTGCAATTTCCTTCTGTGATTCTTCGATTTGCAGATGAATAATAAAGAGACCACTGCGAATGAAACAAGTCGAATTTTGTGTCAAAGCACAAATCGATAATAATTTGATCATGACACACCACACGCCGTTTGAAGGCAATGCACTGGCTTTCAATCTGAAGATTCCATCAATTATAATCCGAAGAATTCTTCAATATGCATCCGAAAATACTAACATTAATGACTCTCAGAGGGAAAGGGAGTGGGTGGTTGGGTATTCTAATTTAGTGGAAAGGAAATAAAATGCAAATACAGAGAACAGCAATGACCTAAAAAGGACCATACACTATTTGCATTTTCAATTTCCAACTTTTCCTTCCACATCCTTCAATAAACCCAGCCTCCCAATTTCTCTACGAAAGTAAAATATAGCGACTAATGAAGTAAATTGCGAGGCCCAAACATATCCTTCGGAAAAATTGCAGCAGAGATAAAAATGTAATGAAGGAACACAACAGTGTAGAAGAATAATAAGAAAGTAAAAAAAAAAAAAGTATGAATATCATTATTTGATAAGGTTTTGAAATCATTTATTCACAGCCTGAGGCTCCAGAGCCGACTTACTACAGCAGCAGCGAAAAGGATTGGAAATGAAAACTAACCAATATTTAGGCAGAAAAGTACGCTAAAAATATTTACTTCAAATAAAAATCCTTCATTCTTCCACTAGTACAAATGTTCTTTTCACGTCTGGAATAATCGCGCGCATTGGCTGGTGCAGCCCCAAAAAGGGGGTATAGAAAGTTCAGTATGAAGCCGGGGAGTCATCACAAAAGATGGAGAATTTAAACTTCACAGCAAAAAGGATTCTGTATGTAGCGATATTAATTTGTTTCGCTTCGCATCGCTTTTGAAAGGTAGTCTGGCAGATGTTAAAGAACCGGATTAAATACTGCGTATTATATTTCCTATTTTTGCAAAATCTGAAAAGTTGACTGAATTGAACTGTTTTATGAATTTTTTTTTAATTTTAAAAGAATTACGATTATCAATTGAATAATTAATAGATTTTAATGTAAAAAATTGCGCAAATTTTTTATAAATCCAGATTCAGAAAAACACATAATCGATAAAGAAACAAGAAATTAAAATGATATAATTGCAGTATTGTATTAAACAAATACCTATGCCCATTTTCTATCTTCTTCTTTTGATCGCAAAATATACACTCTTTTATGTCTTAAAACCTGTTTTATGCAAACTTTTTTACTCTATTCAGTCAAATTTCCTCAATCATTAATCACAGTGTCACAGAAATAAATAAGAATAGATGAAAACAATATTTACTGGAATAAAGATAAATATAAGTGAGACCCTTATATAAGTATTCGCCAGTATGAAACGTAGATTAAATACTATTCAACCTATTTACCGTAAGGAAATTAGTTTTATCTTACCTTCTTCAGTCTTTCTCAATTAAGGATTCTTTTCTTTAGGAAGTACGTTTTTGCAAAAGTAATAAAATGTATTATGACAATTCATAATTTTGCTGTTCTGCATTTTATTTATTAAATTCCTCAAATAAGATTAAAATTATATTAACATAGTTCAATTTTAACATATTATTATTTTTATGTATCCATTGATTTTTGAGAAAATATTCAGTGCAATAATATTACTGTACAATATTGATATTACTTTAATTCCATAATTCTTATTTATAAAGACATTTTTATGAAAAAAAACCATTATCCATAAGAAAATAAAAAATTATGATTGCAATCTTTTATTAAATAAATACAAATTCCAATTTCGAATCTTCCCCTTTTGATTGAAAAATAAAAACTCTTTTTATACCTTAAAACTACTTCTTTGCAAAACTAATTCTCTATTCGATAAAATTTCACTACATTAATTTATTTCCGAAATGTCTAACCTTGCAATTTCCTTCTCTGATTCTTCGAATCGCAGATGAATATTAAAGAGACCACCGCGAAAGAAACAATTCGCATTTTGTCTCAAAGCACAAATCGCTGAAAATTTGATCATGAACCACAACGTGCCGTTTGAAATCAATGCACTCGCTTTCAATTTGAAGATTCCATCAATTATAATCAGAAGAATTCTTCAATATGCATACGAAAATACTAACATTAATGACTCTTAGATGGAAAAGGAGTGGGTGGGAGAGTATTCTAATTTAGAGAGAAGGAAATAAAATGCTAATACAGAAAAAGCAATGGCCGGAAAGAGGACAGTACACTATTTGCATTTTCAATTTCCAACTTTTCAATCCAAATCCTTCAAGAAACCCACCCCTTCCAATTTATCTCTGAAAGTAAAATATTGACTAATGAAGTAAATTGCGTTTCCCAAATATATCTATCGGAAAATTTTAGCAGAGATAATAATGTAATGTGTAAATGTAATGTAAAAATGTAACGAGGACAACAGTGTGGAAGAAAACAAGAAAAGGAAAAAAAAATATATATGAATATCATAATTTGATAAGGTTTTGAAATCATTTATTCACAGCCTGAGGCTCAGGCCCAACTTACTACAGCAGCAGCGAAAAGGATTTGAAATGAAAACTAACCAATATTTAGGCTGAAAAGTGCGATAATAATATTTACTTGAAATAAAAGTCCTTCATTCTTCCTCTATTACAGATGTCCTTTTCACGTCTGGAGTAATCGTGCGCGTTGACTGGTGCAGTCCTGGGGGCATAAAAGTTACGAATGAAGTCGCGGAGTTATCACAAAAGCTGAAGAATTTAAACCTCACAGCAGAAAGGATACTGTGTGTAGCGTTATTAATTCGTTTCGCATCGCTTTTGAAAGATAGTCTGGCAGATGTTAGGGAGCCGGATTAAATACTATTTAATATATTTTTATTTTTGCAAAATTTGAAAAGTCGACTGAATTGATTTGTTTTATGAAAGTATTTTTAATTTAAAAATAGTCTTTTTTTTTTTTTGCTTTCTTAATTTCTTTTACTAATTACTTTTTTAATAACTGTATGATGGTTTATATATTTATATATAATTCTTTTAATGAGATTTGTGATGAATGTTAACTTTAAAAAATTAAATGGTAAGTTAAATAGTTATTAGGTTATAATTCTTTTAAAAATGTAACGATTTTGTAGAGTACATTGTTAAAATCCAGTTTCAAAAAAGCACATTATCCATGAATAAATAGAAATTAAAATAATAAATTAAAAAATTGTGTTAAATAAATACCTATTACCATTTCCAATCTTCACATTTGAACGAAAAATAAAAACTCTTTTATCTCTTAAAACTAGGTCTATGCAAACTAGTTTAACTCTATTCTATCAAATTTCACTCTATGTCACAAAATCTTTAGTCTTTCTTCTCTGATTCTTCGAATCGCAAATGAATAATAAAGAGACCACCGCGAATGAAACTAATTCGAATTTTGTCTCAAAGCACAAATCGATAATAATTTGATCATGATACACAACGTGCCGTTTGAAGACAATGCACTCGCTTTCAATTTGAAAATTCCATCAATTATAATCCGAAGAATTCTTCAATATGCATACGAAAATACTAATTTATGACTCTTAGAGGGAAAAGGAGTGGGTGGACTAATCTAATTTAGAAGGAAAGGAAATAAAAGGCAAATGCTAAGAAAGCAATGACCGGAAAGAGGACCATACACTATTTGCATTTTCAATTTCCAACTCTTCCTTCCGCATCCTTCAATAAACCTGGCCTCGCAATTTCTCTGAAAGTAAAATATTGCGACTAATGAAGTAAATTGCGTGGCCCAAACATATCCTTCGGAAAAATTGGAACAGAGATAAAAAAAATGTACTGAACGAACACAACAGTGTGGAAGAATAATCAGAAAAGGAAAAAAAAATATGAATATCATTATTTGATAAGGTTTTGAAATCATTTATTCACAGCCTGAGGCTCCAGATCCGACTTACTACAGCAGCAGCGAAAAGGATTTGAAATGAAAACTAACCGATATTTAGGTTGAAAAGTACAATAAAAATATTTACTTCAAACAAAAAAATCCTTGATTCTTCCACTAGTACAGATGTCCTTTTCACGTCTGGAGTAATCGCGCGCATTGTCTGGTGCAGTCCTGGGGTATAAAAGTTGAGGTACGAAGCCGGGACGTTATCACAAAAGGATGGAGAATTTGAGCTTCACAGCAGAAAGGATTCTGTGTGCAGCGATTTTAATTCGTTTCGCTTCGCATCGCTTTTGAAAGATACTCTGGCGGATGTTATGATGCCGGATTAAATACTATGTAATATATTTTCTATTTTTTCAAAATGTGAAAAGCCGGCCGAAATGAACTGTTTTATGAAAGTATTTATTAAGTTCGAAATAGAACTTTTGGCTTTTCTTAATTTTTTTTTTCTTTACTTTCTTAGTAAATTTATAGTCGTAAGTTTTTTGTTTTTTGTATATATAATTCTCCTAATGAGTGATAGAATTAGATGTTAATTTTAATTGAAAAAAATACGGTGGTAAGTTGAATAGTTATTAGATAGAAAGGTTAAAAAAATTGCACAAATTTTCTTTATAAATAATGAAAAACGTATTTTTAGGTGTGATGATGTGTTTTTTTCAAGGAAAACATATTATCCATATAGAAAAAAAGAAATTAAAATAATATGATTGCAATATTTATTAAATAAATAACGATTTCCAATTTCGAATATTCATCATTTGATGAAACATAAAAAACTCTTTTACCTTTTCAAACCAGTTCTATGCAAAGTAGTTTTACTCTATTTGATCAAATCTCACTTTATTCCCAAAATATCTTGCCTTGCAAGAAATTCATCAAATAGGATTAAAATTATATTATCCTAGTTCACTTTTTAACTGGGGCCAGATGGTCCGAGTGGCTAACGTTCTGCTGCTCGGTATAACAGGTTTTGTGTTAGAGTCCATATGGTGAAACGGATGTTTTGTGTGGTTCGGAATTCCCTTAAAACCGTACGTCTATCAGGATCATAGACTGCTGCGAGGGTATTGTTACTCCGCGTCCGTAAATTGTCATCAAGCTACACGCAATTCATGGGTAGTGCTAAGTGAGTAACGTCTGTTCAGCCTTTTGCATAAAGGCATCAAAGACAATTATCACAGAATTTGCCAGCTGTATTAGAAAAAGAAAGTTTAAATTTTACATATTCATGCCTTTATTTATCATTTGAATTTTAAGAAAATATGACGTGTAATGATATTTTTTTGTTTAATATCATGGATATAAAATTATAATACAAATAATCTTTAAAATTCAATTTTTTAAGAAAAACATATTAGCCATAAAAAAAAAGAAATTAAAATAACATAATAGTTATATTTTATTAAATACATACTCATTTCCATTTCGAATCTCCATCATTTGATCAAAAAATAAAAACCCTTTCATCTCTTAAAACTATTTCTATGCAAACTAGTTTAACTCTATTCTATCAAATTTCACTCTATTCACAAAATGTCCAGCCTTGCAATTTCTTTCTCTGATTCTTAGAATCGTAGATGAATAATAAAGAGACCACCGCGAATGAAACAATTCGAATTTTGTCTCAAAACACAAATCGATAATAATTTGATCATGATACACAACGTTAGCATGCGCGCTTCGGAAGGCATTGCACTCCGTTCGAAGGCAAACCAAATTTGAAGATTCCATCAATTATAATCCGAAGAATTCTTCAATATGCATACCAAAATACTAGCATTAATAACTCTTAGAGGGAAAAGGAGTGGGTGGTGGAGTATTCTAATTTAGAAGGAAGGAAATAAATGCAAATACAGAAAAAGCAAAGGCCGGAAAGAGGACCATACACTATTTGCATTTTCAATTTCCAACTCTTCCTTCCGCATCCTTCAATGAACCCGGTCTCCCGATTTCACTACGAAAGTAAGATATTGCGACTAATGAAGTAAATTGCGTGGCCCAAACATATCCTTCGGAAAAATTGGAGCAGAGATAAAAAAAATGTAATGAAGAACGCAACAGCGTGGAAGAATAATACGAAAAAAAACAAAAATATGAATATCATTTTTTGATAAGGTTTTGAAACAGCCTGAAGCACCAGAGCCGACTTACTACAGCGGCAGTGAAAAGGATTTGAAATGAAAATTTTATAATATTTAGGCTGGAAAGTACGATGAAAATATTTACTTTAAATAAAAATCCTTCATTCTTCCGCTAGTACAGATATCCTTTCACGTCTGGAGTAATCGCGCGCATTGTCTGGTGCAGTCCTGGGGTATAAAAGTTACGTACGAAGCCGGGGAATCATCACAAAAAGATGGAGAATTGAAAATTCACAGCAGAAAGGATTCTGCGTGTAGCGATATTAATTCGTTTCGCATCGCATCGCTTTTGAAATAAAAATCTTGATGGCAGATGTTAAGGAGCTGGTTTAAACACTGTGTAATATATTTTAAATTTTTTTCAAAATCTGAAAAGTTGACCGAATCGAACTGTTTTATGGAAGTTTTTATTAATTTCGAAATATAACTTTATTCTGTTTAAAGGTTTTCATCGTAACATTTTAATTTCTCGTTAATCATAAATTTTTTTTTAACTATACTTATGTTAAATAGTGAAGAATGTTAATCTAATTGAAAAAAATGTATTGGAAAGTTGAATAGTTATTAGGGTCAAATAATTGCACAAGCTCCTTTATAAATTCAGTTTCAAGAAAAACACATTGTCCGTGAAGACATTAAAATAATATAATTGCAATATTTTATTAAATTAATTTCGATTCCTATTTCGACTACTATTTCAGTTCTATGCAAACTACTTTAAATCCATTCGATCAAATGTCACTCTATTTCCTAAATGCCTAGCCTTGCAATTTTCTTCTTTGATTCTTCGAAACGCTGATGTATAATAAAGAGACCACCGCGAATGAATGAAACGCTTCGAATTTTGTTTCAAAGCTCAAATCGATAATAATTTGATCATGATACACGAAGTGCCGTTTGAAGACAATGCACTCGCTTTCAATATGGAGATTCCATCAATTATAATCCGAAGAATTATTCAATATGCATACGAAAATACTAACATTAATGACTCTTAGAGGGAAAAGGAGTGGGTGGTGGAGTATTCTAATTTAAAGGAAAGAGGAAAGGAAATAAAATGCAAATGCAGAGAAAGCAATGGCCGGAAAGAGGACCATACACTATTTGCGTTTTCAATTTCGAACTTTTCCATCCACATCCTTCAATAAACGCATCCTTTCCAATTTCTCTCTGAAAGTAAAATATTGCGACTAATGAAGTGAATTGTGCGGGCCCAAACGTATCCTTTGGAAAAATTGGAGCAGAGATAAAAATGTAATGAACGAACACAACAGTGTGGAAGTATAATAAGAGAAAGAAAAAAAAATATGAATATCATTATTTGATAAGGTTTTGAAATCATTTATTCTCAGCCTGGGGCTCCAGAGCTGACTTACAGCAACAGCGAAAAGGATTTGAAATGAACTAACCAATATTTTGGCTGAAAAGTACGATGAAAATAAAATACTTCATTCTTCCTCTAGTACAGATGTCCTTTTCACGTCTGGAGTAATCGCACTTTGCCTGGTGCAGTCCTGTGGCTATAAAAGTCAGGTACGAATCCGGGAGTTATCACAAAAAAGGAGAATTTAAACTTCACAACAGAAGGGATTCTGTGTGTAGCAATATTAAGTCGTTTTTGCTTCGCATCGCTTTTTAAAAATAGGATGGCAGATGTTAAGGATCCGGATTAAATACCACGTAATATATTTTCTGTTTTTCAAAATGTGAAAAATCGACTGAATTGAAGTGTTTTATGAAAATATTTATTAATTTCGAAATAAAAATCTTTGCTTTCTTGATTTTTAATGACTTTTTTTAATAAATATAGTATATTGAGTTGGGACCTGATGGCCGAATCGATAGCGCTCTGACTTTCGGTACCACAGGTATCGGGTTCAAAACCCGGCTTTGCCCATGGGTGTTGTAGTGGTCCGGAATCCACTTTAAACCGTAGGTCCCGGTCCGAATAGGATCATAGAGCGTTGCGGGGGCATTTTACTCCGCGTCCGTGGCTTACCATCAAGTTACACGCGCCCCCTGGGTAATGCAAAGTGAGTAACATCGTTGTAGCCCTTATGGTGAAGATCGCGGTCTATTTGCCAGCTGCATTAGAAGAAAAAAAAAATGATGTTGAGTTGGGTTTTTTGGTATATATAATTCTTCTAATATATTTTTGGTTTTGGTTATATATATTTTGGGCTTTTTTTATATATAATTCTTCTAATATAGGATAGTGATGAATGTTAATGTCAATTAAAAAAATTAAGATGGTAAGTTGAATAGTTATTAGGTTCAAATGCAAAAAAAGGCTCCCATTTCTTTATAAATCCAGTTTTAAAAAAAACATGTTATCCATAAAGAAACTAGAAACTAAAATAATATAAGTGCAATATTTTATTTAATAAATACCGATTCCCATTTCGAATCTCCATTATTTGATAGAAAAAAAATACATTTCATCTCTTAAAAGCTGGTTCTGTGCAAACTAGTTTAACTCTATTCGATCAAATTTACCTCTATTCCCAAAATGTCTAGCCTTGCAATTTCCTTCTGTGCTTCTTCGAATTGCAGATGAATAATAAAGAGACCACCGCGAATGAAACAATTCGAATTTCGTCTCAAAGCACAAATCGATAATAATTTGATCATGACACACAACATGCCGTTTGAAGGCAATGCATTCGCTTTCAATTTGAAGATTCCATCAATTAGAAGAATCATCAATCAAAAGAATTATTCAATATGCATACGAAAACACTAACATTAATGACTCTCAGAGGGAAAGGGTGGGTGGTTGGGTATTCTAATTTAGAGGGAAAGGGGAAAAATAAAATGCAAATGTAGAAAGCAATGGCCGGAAAAAGGACCATACACTATTTGCATTTTCAATTTCCAACTTTTCCATCCACATCCTTCAATAAATCCGGCCTCCCAATTACTCTCTGAAAGTAAAATATAGCGACTAATGAAGTAAATTTCGTGGCTCAAACATATCCTTCGGAAAAATTGGAACAGAGATAAAAATGTAATGAGTGAACACAACAGCATTGAAGAATAATAAGAAAATGAAAAGAAAATATGAATATCATTATTTGATAAGGTTTTGAAATCATTTATTCACACCCTGGGGCTCCAGAACCGACTTACAGCAGCAGCGAAAAGGATCTGAAATGAAAACTAGCCAATATTTAAGCTGAAAAGTACGATAAAAATGTTTACTTCAAATAAAAATCCTTCATTCTTCCACTAGTACAGATGTTCTTTTCACTTCTGGAGTAATCGCGCGCATTGCCTGATGCAGTCCTAGGGGCATAAATGTTACGCGTGTAGATGAGGAGTCATCCCAAAAGATGGAGAATTTAAACTTCACAGCAGAAAAGATTCGGCGTGCAGCGATATTAATTCGCTTCCCTTGGCATCGCTTTTGAACGATAGTCTGTCAATTGTTAAGGAGCCAGATTAAATACTATGTAATAATAATGTTTTTTTTTTTTTTTTAAATGTGAAAAGTCGACTGAATGGAACAGTTTGATGAAAAACTATATATAGTATATAGGCGTATATTGAAAATATGAATTGAATATTTATATAATTATTGAAAATTTTACATTTAAATGTATGAAAAAAAGGTTCAACATTAGCTTAAAAATTAGATCTTTACGATAGTGAATATTAATAACACAAAGGGCAAAAATGACTTTTTATAAAGGGTTAATGTTCTGATTTTGAACTTTAATATAATTTAACTATACTGCTCTCCAAAAGTTAAGAAACAACCGGTTTCTTGCACCTAATTTGCAAATGAATGATTGTAGAAATACAAAATATGGATGAAATATGCACAAAACAGTTATGTATTGATTGCAACTATAGAAGTTTACATAAGAAAAACGCAAAATGATTTACAACGAAAAAAAAATGTCTCGCTGGAAAAGTCCATACTTGGAAAAACTAATAATTATAGTTTTATGTGGTAAAATGCCATAGAAACATAACAAAAGTGAGTTTTAATAAATTATATACCCACTGCTAGCTTGAACGCATTGGCAGCCTCGACTTTCCCTGCTGTCAATTAAGTTGTTGTTACCGAAATAGGAAGCGAAGGCCAGACACGGAGTAAACTTTGCTCTAGCTCTCCTGAAGACCTTGGAGAAGGACTTAATCAGCAACCTGTCTACTAAGATAGTCTCAAAGCTGCTCTATCGGATTCAGGTCTGGAGATCGAGCTTACCATTCCATTGGCTCCAAACCAAGACCCTCAAGATATCCCTCAACAACAACTCGTGTATTATCATCATCCACCGACAATATGAAAAAATTGCCAATTGCACAGGCATATGGTCTGAAGGAACTCATCTCAAACCATTCATAGTTCCTCCCTGCAACACAGGCAGTTCAGTGTGACCACCCAGTGAGATCCCTGCCCAAACCATTATTCCACCACCTCGGTAACTGTGTCTTTCAACAGTGTTGGATTGATGGCATCTGGCTTTGTTACCTCCAGATCAGCAGACGTCCTGAATCGCTCTCTAATGTGAATCTGGACGGTTTGTAAAGGGTACAGGAGCCCATCGTTGTCTGGTCCAGGAAACGTGTTCTCTTGCCCAAGATAAGCGGGCCCTTCTGTGTCGTCCGTTGAGGGGCACACCCACAACTGGTCGCCTTGCATAGAGACCTGAATTGTGAAGACTCATTCGCACCGTACTAGCGGATATTCTTCTCCCTGATGCTACAGAGTGGTCTGCAACCAGTAGCAAAACATAAATGCTTCTCCTCCTTCTAGTCAAAAGAGGTATGAAACGGTCTTCTGCAGGTGTTTTAGCTCGTGGTCGACCTGAACATGTCTTCTGGACACAGAAGCTTCGGTTTGATATTGATTCCAGAGACGGTGGACCACACTGCGAGATACATTAAGACGCCTAGCAGCATCAACCTGGGACAACCCCATTTCCATCCGCCTGACCGACCGCCACCTTGACGAGTCGGGCAAACGACTTCTCTCAGACATTGTGGGACCCCACTGCCTATTGTCAACAATCTCTAACAAATAATGTTAATCAACAAAAGTTACAAGCATAATTAAGAAAGTCAAATATTTGCGTATTTTTCTCTCACTTTTTATAACTTAACTTACTAATATACTTTTTATTTTTTATAAAAAAAAAAGTGGTAGTTATTTTTTGCATAATTTTGCATAAAATTAGTTTTTATCATTTATATAAACTATACATTATAAATCATTTTTTTTTATAGTGAGCTCCAAAAAACATGTTGTTCTTTAACTTTTGGAGGGCAGTGTACTTTAAACGTGGTATAACTTCATATTTTTAAAAAATGCATATAAATAGATAAACATATATAGAAAAAATTATTTAAGTTGTCGTTTTCAAATACTAGACACTTTGATTTCCTTTCACCATATTTTGAAACTCAAACCACTACCACCCACATCTAAAATAATAGCACTCTTCTCGTCATCGAGCTCAATGAAAGAATTTTGTAGATAAAGATTTATCCTACTAATCTTTAGCTTAAACAGACGTGCTTTTGGTTTTCTTTCATTGATTTATTTCAGATTGAGATTTATTTATTCATGAATGCAAAGGTGCTCTGACCTCAGATATACAATAATAATATAATTGTTAGAACCAGTCTATGACTTTGCTTTATCGTTTTTATTTTATTAAGTATATATATATATACGTAGACACAAAATTCATCTCAATATATTTCTTAGTGTCTGAAAAGAAAAGCCTATACTGAAATCTTAAAATTGAGAATATTGAAATTTGATGAAAACATGATACCTATGCTATTCCCGGAATTAGAAGAAGTATAACAAAATTCTTTAAGAAAAAGTCTCAGTATCAGGTTTATAACTTTTAGGAGGGATACGTCACACAAAACCGATTTGGAGTTACAGTGCTATAAAGGGCTGAAAATGTTTTCCTGACGCATAGTAAACACAGAAACATCAGAATTGAAAGCACATTGATTAAGTTAGTATGCTGTTTATTAATCAACGTACACCAATACAATAGTCTACAATAAAGTAATAAGGGTAAATGATGCATCGGTTAAAAGAGAGGTTGGAATTACAGTCCACAAGTTATGATGCAAACCTGATATCTGCAGAACATGGAGTTCTAAACATCCTGGATGATTTCGGGCATGACTCAGATTTCACTGGAGGCCACTATGACGCTTAAAGCCAGTTATACGGGATATATATACCAGTGTTTCGATAAGTACTTAGGAAAATTAATCGAGGCATGATAAGTCCAGTGATTTGCCTGGCTAATCCATCACGGGTGATCACGCTCCATAAACTCTTGGCCAAATGTGACGTCAAAGTGGTTACAAATAATGCAGCTGAAATGGGGGAGAGCATATAAAGAGTTATGGCTGAAAGTACACGTTATAATACACATTTCTTGTGCAAGCTATGTGCAGCTCATTCTACAGCTCAGTATGCCAGATGCATGTCAGATAATTCCAATTTCGTATAACCAGTCATAGTCCGTGACTTATCTTCAAGTTACACGCGCCCCGAGTAATGCAAAGTGAGTACGTCTGCGCAGCATTTTAAGGCATCCAACACCAAGGTGTCTGTGTTTGCCAGCTGCATTAGAAAGAGAAAAAAATAACCAGTCATAGTACTATTGTTGCATAAGTGTGTCAAATGAAGAGTCTGCAAAAATACTTGAAACTCCTTCCCCCTTGAAACCCCATCTATCGCATCTGGCAAGAATTTCTGGGGCAGTATTTCTGTCATTCCAAAGCGTATAAGTGCACCCTAAACCTAATGGAAGTTTGTACATTTGATGCGGAAATAAATTTATATAACTTAAAATGGTTCAGTTGATAGATTCAGTCTATCTTTCATTTTTAAGGGTTTTTTTTTTTTAAGAAATAAGTAGCTCAAAACTTATTATAAAATAATATAATATTATATTGTGTACAGAAAGATAAGGCATGCTTTGAAGCCGTAAAATTTAAAGTAACTAAAGTGAAATTTGATAGAAAGGAATCTATTGGTATTCACTCAATGTATATTATAAAAGTACGGCCATACACAATATTAAAATACCGTTATGTATAATCTGCAGTGAGCGAAAACATAAAGGTCTATATTCTCATTCACCCACTCCCTAACAATAATAATTAAACGTTAACATGTCACAACCATTAATTCCCTAGCATAAAGTAATTTCAGAGCGAAGTCTTCAACTTCTCGTTATGACTTCACAGGAGCATGAATTCGCATGTCATATTTAACAATGCCACTAACAAGTAGCATATGTCATATTTTCAATTTAATGCAACAAATCATTGACTTATTATGAAATTTAGATCTTATGCTGTTATAGGATCGCTGTTTGAGTTATGAACTATTTTAGGTTAGTCGATCTACACATAAAATGGTATATAATCAGAATGCAGATAGTTTTTGAAATCATTCTTTTCAGTAGTAAATAATAAATTTTAATAAAATTAGAATTATATATATATTTATATATATATATTAATCTATGTTGGAAAAACAAATTTTTTAAGATATTAATTTTTAGATTTAAATAAATTAAATATATTTATATTTATTTATTTATTTTTCAATTTTTAAGGAAAGTTTCATTTCTGCAGTCTACTATCCGCATAAACCTGGAGTAAATATCACTCTCATATCACTTTATCATTTTTTTTTTTTTTTTTTTTTTTTTTTTTTTTTTTTTTTTATATGCTAAATTTTTACTATTTTGATAATTTTCGACAGATTCATTCAATCAATCAGTGAACATATTTTAATCAGTTCTTTGTTTTTTTTTTATATACATTAGCATAGCGGATACATTATATTCTCGAATAACGTAAAGGATATGTAATACGTTAAAACTTATTTACTTAAACGTATTCTATAAAGTGCATTTTAATTTCATTTAATTTTTTAAGTTCTTTAATGAACAAAAGAGATGAAAACCTGCTTTAATTCATTTAAACTAAAGCCTAGATTAACTAACATTGATCTAAAGCATAGACAATGTCGTTATTCAAGCTTTATAATAATGAAAACAATCAAATTTTATGTTATATATTTTTAAAAAGTGACATGAACTGAAATTTCATAGAAACATGAAATAAATGTCTATTTTTGATTAAATTATAACATATTTTTAGATGACATGTAACAAGTTTCTACAGATTTTCAATACTACACATACTGTATATATACTGTACATATACACATATTGTATATATACTGTACATATACATATATACTGCAAAGTAAAACTATGTAGCATACATCATTTTATCTATGTTTTATTTTATTAATAATGTATGTAAACATATTTTCAAATGTCAAGTAACAAATTTTAAAAATACAATTTCTACAGTTTTTTTTTTTTTTTATTACTATCACAGAGCAAAATCTTTATAACATACATAATTTTATTTGTTTTATTTTATTAATAATGTTTAATGATCATAAAAGTTGTTAAATTTTTAATAACACAGATAAAATGAATTTTTTAAAATTTTAATTATAATTTTTGTCATTTAAATAATTTAATTATTCTATTTTTAAATGGTGAACCCTTTTTATTTGAGACCAAAAGTTACTACAATGGCAGATAGGTAGCAGATGCAGCTTAATTAAGGTATTCCTACACTTCTTCAGGCTACCACAATTTGGAACAAACAAATCAATATCATCAAATTTCTATATCCTCCTTTCCTAGTCAGAGACCCCTTACATTTTCTTAAGTCTTTTAGGTAGTTCTTAAATTCACATTATCAATGTACATCATAGATAATTACAGTCAATATACATATTCAAAAATAACAAATATTTCAAAACTTCTAGCCATAAATTTACTGCAAATATATTTATTTTATCTACCATAAACTCTTGTAGTACTCTGACATTTTCCAAATTCATATTAAATCAAATTTTAAGCTAATTTGATATGCTATTTTTGAAGTATTGGGTAAATACTACAAAAACCTCGCTGCCAGAATATTTAATACTCATATTTATAATCTCGCTTGAGGCAAAACAATTTCTAAGCCCTTTGTCATTTTTAAAATAAAGAAATACATACTTAAGAATACATAAAATGTTAGAAGTAATTAAAAGAAAATAATGCAGGAATTTTGAAGACTTTTGCGCCTCTGCTGTGTTCTTTCAAAAATAGAGCAGAAAAAAAGATAATCGAATAAAGACTCTGAAATTTAAAAGGAAGGAAAGAAGGGAAAACAAAATTTCGCAAACACATTCTGAAATTTTCTAGAGGCCCCGGCCAGACGATGATAAGAAAAATACGTCTGATTTGATTTGGGTTGAGAAGACCCAAGAAAATAAAAGTAAACTAACGGTCACAGATAAGGAAGAATTTTTCTAACCTACAGAAATAGAAAGTGTCGGATGCATGCGGCATCATGAAATTTATAATATTTATTCTTTCAGAAATTTATAAATTAATATATATATATATATATATATATTTATAAATTGATGATTTTAATTATTTGCTTATTTGATTTTCATGCACATTGTTTTAATGACAATCCTTGTCATTGTAAATAGTGCATGATAAATATTTGTTAAAAGAAAATGATTAACCTTTCCGATTGAAGAAATTTCGTATCATTGGCTAATTAAAACTTGACGGTCCATTGAAATAGTGATCTAACACTTTTTTAATGCAGCTGGCAGTATAGAGACGGTTATATTTATGCCACAAGCAAGAGCTGCACCGATGTCACTCAATTAGCACTACCCAGGGGGGCGTGTATCTTGAATATATGATATGGACGCGAGTAACACTATACCCCCAACGCTCTACGATCATATTAGATCGGGACCAACGATTTAAAGTAGATTTCGAGCCCACAGTCATTTCACTGCCGGGACTCGAACCCGAAACCTGTGGCACCGAGAGCAGGTTACTCGGCCATCATGTTCCGTAATGGGCAATTAAAAGGGGTCAAATGAATCAACCCATTAATTTGATTCAGATTTTACAAAGCCTCAGTATATTTTTAGTTTTAAGAAAATTTAATGACAAAATTAGTGTTCTAATGTCTAGTGATTTAATATTTTTAATGCTAAATGTTTTACCTTTTAATATTGTAATCTTCAATGTTTTAAGGAACAATTGGCTAGCGCTCTGGACATTAATACCACAGGTTTCCGCTTCAAATTCTGGAGGTGGCATGGATGTTTGATAGTGGTTCGAATCCACTTGAAATTGTAAGTCCCAGTTTATGAGCCTAAAGTGAGCCTAAATGACCGGAGAGGGACAAACCAAACCTAAATTCAATGTTTTAATGTCTAATGCTTTAAGGGTTAATGTCTCAGTGTTAAAATTATTGATGTTATTAAAATTATTTAATTATTATAAATTTTATGTTTAGCTAACTTCTATGTGCTTAAGAAAGTTTTCTTCATTGGAATATTTTAATATCACATATATTTCAAATGTTGTGTTTTCCAGCTTTTTTCAAGTGGAAGTGTTAAAATTAGAAGTGGCTTAAATATTAATTGTTACCAATTTTTAGAAAACTCTTCGCTTACGATATTGGCGATGTGATGATCAAAACCATTTGTTTAGGTTCAGATTAGACCGTAAAAATTTCCTTCAAAGTTTTCGTTATTTTCATTAAGTCCTTCAGTACAAAATAAAAATATATAATTTTAAATTACATGATATATAGCAAATTTTAGAATAATTTAAGTGAATTGATTGAAAAAAATATCAAATATATGAATAATAAATGAGTTTTGAGTATTTAAGGTAAGTTAATTACAATTCGTTAAAAAATAACAAAAAAAAAGCATTTAATTTTTTTAACCTAAATAAATAATAGGAATAGTGATTTAATGATGTGCTTATTTATATTTGCAAAGAATTAATTCTAACCGAAATTCTAACTTAAAAGCAAATAAATGTCAACCTTCGCAGCTCAAATAGAGTTAGCATTTATTTATTTAGCTGAAATTTAATTAATAAAGAGCAGTAATTATTTTTCTTACCTAGTAATTTTACTTTCAACAAGTATGATTGATGTAGTTGAGAGAATAATAGTGTAACACCTGTAAACTGTATATTGCTTAAAATGTTATATTTATATGGAACAAATTTATTAAAAAATATTCCAACTACGTATAATTTTTACATGATTTTCAATGGAAAAATGGGATGAAATGTAACAATAAATTTTCTTTTAAAGTACGCATTTTTTATCCTGTGAATTTAATGCAATACTTTCAATTGTGTATGTCAAATAAAAAAATATCACATTTCATTAAATCGTGTTGAACAAAATAAAATATATAAAATATTAATTTATTACGTGTATACATATAAAAATAAATATTATAAATAATATAAATAATATATTATTTATTATGTGTATTAAATAAATATAAAATAAGTAAAATATTATTTATTATATGCATTTTTAAATATAAATTTATATTTTGAATACTAATTTATATTGTTTTATTTTCAAATAAACTTTGTTTGTGTCGTCAGTAGTTTAAATGACCTTATTTCGTTACATTACCTGATGTTGAACTATTTAATGGATCAAAACATTAACTTAATATGAAGGTATAGACAATTAAAAAAAATATGGAGTTGGTCTTAATGTATTTCTCATAAAATGATTTATTAATTTGCACATCAGAAAATATTCGTCCATGATCAAACTATCTTCATAATATAATACTTAGTTGTTTTGTTGCTCATCAGAGTCATGATATAATTACTATGTTACATATTTGAGAAACGCTGCCTTTGGAATTTACTAATGGAATCTAGAATTTAATACACAGTGATTTGTTCCCATGTGAAAGGGGGTGTTTTACATCTCCAATGATGATATTTGTTGCATTTACTGATCTGAATAATTAATAGATAGTGAATGAAATAAAAATAAATACTTTGTTTTGTTTAAGTACAGCAATGTTATTTACCGAATTGTTTGATTATTTATTTTAGATAGAACAATAATTAAAGTCATCAGTTCCATGTAATTGCATATTAAGTAATAAAAATCCAGTTTGTTACAAATTCAATCTGAAATTTGATGAAATTTAACACTATTTTTTTGTTTTAAGGCATGCATTTTTTAATGCTGTAAAATTAACTCCTCTCAATTATATTAATTTATGCAGTTTTATTTTCAAGTAATCTTTGTTTGCTTCGTCATTAATTTAAATGGCCTTATTGTTTAACATTTCCTTACATGAACTGATTTTAAACTATTTAATGGACCAAAACATTAACTTATTAAAAGATGTAGAACAATTTGGAAAAGAAAATAATGAATTTGGTGTTAATATAATTCTCTAAAATGGATCATTAATTTGCACATCAGAAAATATTAACATATATTGAAAAGAACTAAATATTTTATTATGTAGATAGTGGGGTTAAGGACACACTATCTGCATAATGTAAATATTTATTTGTTTTGTTGCTGATCACAGACATGCTATATAAATATTATTTTATATATATGAAGAAAGCTGTCCATGGAAATTACTTATGAAATCTAGAATTTAATAGACAGTGATTAGTTTACATGTGAAAGGGTGTTTTATATCTGGAATAATGATATCCATTACAATTACTAATCTGTATAATGATTAGATAATGAATGAATTAAATACTTAATTTTTGTTTAAATACAGCACTG
The DNA here is from genome assembly GCA_021605095.1 of Caerostris extrusa. Classification (NCBI taxonomy): domain Eukaryota; kingdom Metazoa; phylum Arthropoda; class Arachnida; order Araneae; family Araneidae; genus Caerostris; species Caerostris extrusa. Next base: position 27,137 of record BPLR01014318.1, on the reverse strand, counting down.
CTATTTCCGATTATTTTGATTATTTATTTTAGATAGTTTTGTTAATTAACAATAATAGTATCTAATAAAAGTCAGCCTTTCCATTTGTTTATATACTAAGTAATAAAAATCCACTTTGTTACAATTTGAATCATGTTAGATTCTTATTCTCAGATAATTTCGCAGTAAATTCCTTAGCTGCAGATAAAGGTGACTTATGTAGAAAAAGACCAATTTCCTTCCACCAAGTGATTTCTTTAGTTCAATGATCCATGAAACAAGAAAAATGGTAGAGTAATTTTTTTTTTTGTTTCTACTTCTTTTATACAAAAGAGCCCATTCTCAGTACCTTAAATATCCCCGGAAGGTTACATGAACTCAAGACATTTTTAAGAATGCTACAAGGAAAAAAATTAGTGCAATAGCCACAATGTTATACAACGAAGCTAACGCTCAGCTGAACAACTGGCGAATTCAACCTCAATTTCACACGAACTAAGAAAAAGCAAAGGTAAACGTCGAACTGTTTGTATGCTGTGATCTCAGTCAAAAAATACATTTTATTTCTCTTTTGTTTTAGATTAAGTCGTTTCTTCTCCAGGTTCTTTTCCGGATAAAGTTTGTCTTTGAACTTTTCCGGATCGTATAACAGAAGCTTTTAGTTTTCTGCCTTCTGCTTTGCCCGGATTTACCCTTGGGAAAGGCTACTTAATGGGTTTTGAATTTTCCTCTTTTTCAAGCTTCTTTATTCTGAAATTTTTATTCTTCTTACTTTATGGACCACATCTAACTGGGTTGTGTATGTGGTTGGGAAAATAAAAAGACAGGAAATATCTTTAATTTAAACTTCATTTTGAAGTATATCTGGGGAAAAAAAAAGAAAATTATTTCTATACAGAAATCTTATATATAGCATGGGTTAGCTGAAAATTGCTGTATCTTTCCCATTCTTTTACTTCATATTTTTTATTTTTTTGAAAAAAAAATCACTTATTCATTGAAGAAAATAAAAATAGATTTTTGACACTTCAAAATTATACTCATTCAGAGTATAATTTCTCAAAATCTTTTGTCAAATATATGACAAAAAGAAATGTTTCTTAAACTATATCCTATCAATAATCATGGCAAAGATGTAATTGCATTTGAGTAGATCTCATTTATAACATTATGATGTCATATAAAGACATTTTAATAACTTATTTTTCAGAAAAAAATCTTTATAGTAAACATTTTTAGGTGTTTGGGGGTTTGTAAACAGGTTTTTTTGATGGTTTGTAAACAGGTTTTTTTTAACAGATGTATTGCATATCTGTTCCTGGTGATACCATTCTCATACAAAAGCACCAAACTGATTCAAAACTGCTTTAATCGAATATATTATAGTTGCCTGTAAATGCATTAATTAAAATCAGTACATTTCTACTATACAAAATAATTTACATAATTAAAGTTTTTTTACGTAATAAAAACTAACAAATGTTTCTTTACATAAAATTATATTTAAAATACATACAATTTTAATTATAATTACAATAAACCACAGATATGGTTTTTAAAATTATCCACATAACTTTATATATTTAAAATATAATACATGAATTTTATACTCATTTCTAAGTTCATTAATTATTAAATAAATAAAATTGTTAAGCGAACTTTATTTATGATTTTTTTTTGTTAATGCGTTATTTATACCATACACATTAAGTATTTGTATAGTTTCAAAGCATTTCGAAATTTCAAAATATGCAGCATTTCCTTATCATATGACTATAAATTAAACGAATAAATAATCATTGATAAAATATAAAATATTATTTTTGAAATATGATTTTATTATGTTTTAAAATCAGTATAAATAAACAAATGGATTAATTTAATTTAATTGTTTTGATGTATAAATAATATATTATATAAATTTGACAGTTCAATTTTCTTCTAATAAACATTGTTTTTTCTTTTCCTGTTGTCTAAAAAATGTATACTTGAAAGAATTTGACAATAAAAAATACAATCCAATTAAAAATACCAAATAAACATAAATGAAAGAATTCATTTCAGTATTTTATCCAATAAAGAAAGATAGTTTATGACACACTTATAAAATATTATTTTGAAATATGATTTTATTATGTTTTAAAATCAGTATAAATAAACAAATGGATTAATTTAATTTAATTGTTTTGATGTATAAAAATATATTTTATAAATTTCATAGTTCAATTTTCTTCTAATAAACATTGTTTTTTCATTTCCTGTTGTCTAAAAAAATTTATACTTGAAAGAGTTTGACAATAAAAAATATAATCCAATTAAAAATACCAAATTAACATAAATGAAAGAATTCATTTCAGTATTTTATCCAATAAAGAAAGATAGTTTATGACACACTTTTTTAATAAAGTGAAAATTATCGTATTTTATGCTAAAAAAATGCATTATATTTCTTTAATACTGTCTCATCTGCCTTCTAAATTAAATTAAAATTTGACGCCTACAAACTGAGTAACTATTAAAAAATGGTTTTTTTTTTTTAAAGTATCATAAATTTGATAATTAAACTTTTCATTCCCCCAAAAAACTGCTAAAACTATCAGCGCCCCTAATTTAATCAATCAAACAAGAATTTAATAGTTTTGCATGAAAATATTTTCAATTATATTTTTTTACACTTTTTGTTGAACCTTTTTCTTTAAAAAAATTTTTTTTTCATAAACTGTAACGCTCCCATGAAGTCCAGAAACCGATTATAAAATTAATGTTTGTACTGTTAAGAATTGATATGAAGGAATAAAAAGTAGCTGACTAATTAGCATGAAGAACACATCCCAAAATAAAAATTTGGTAGTTGAGTGACAGTTACGTAATTAAATTAAATCGCTTAATCATATTTGGATAGGAAGATAGGAGCTTGATTCATCAATCTTTTGCTATCAAAACAGACCTTGGAATTTATCTTAAAAGAGAGTGATCTGTTTTTATAGGCAAACAAAAGAAAAGTGACGATTTTTAGTAATTCCTGAGAAGAAGAAGATTTTTAACGTATATAGGAGAATATTTCCAAGAATATTATAATTCAGCTTGCTTATAAAACATGCAAATAATATTGATAAAAAAAATATTAATTAATATTTTGAATTAATAATATAATTTGATATATAATATTGACTTAATTTAAATTTAAGTTTTTAATATTTAAATGAAATTTAATGCCTATTTTTTTGTTTATTATAAAGATTTGGATTTAATTTGGAATGTTAATTTGGAACAAATTTTACTGTAATTTTTGCAATTTTATTTCATGATAAAATATAAATAGGCATTTTAAAAATTTTTAGATAAACTGTAAATATAAATCTTCAAATTAAATTTCCATTAATTTAATTGTGTTTTGTTGTTGTTTCTTATCCCACGAGGTTAGATATCTAGACCAAGCTCACGAATCCGTACGGACTCATGATTGAAGGGGAAGGAAGCAGCTTCTGTTGTAAATGGAGCACCCGTAGGTAGAAGTCTGACTTTTGCTCCGTGATGCTCTTACAGTCATATGAGACCGGGACCTACGGTTTAAAGTGGATTCCGAACCACTACAAACATCCATGGCACCGCCGGGACTCGAACCCGAAACCTGTGGTACCGAGCGACAGAGCGCTAGCCACTCGACCATTCAGGCCCAATTTAATTGTAAAATTAATAAATGCTATAACCAGTCAAATTTTATTATGGTATTTGGACATATGTTTTGAAATTATTAAATAGAAAAATACACCAAAGAAAGCTGCAAGATTTCTTATAAGCAAAAAAATTCATAATTTGTGTTTAGTATCATATTTAATTTAAATATTTCATTTTTTTTTTTTTTTAATTTTTTTTAGTGAGGAGTGATAAATTTAAAGATTTCTTTCAACATTTGGTTGTTTAAAATATTCAGATTTATTGTTTTTAAATTATATATTATTATATTTAATATATTAGTATATATAAATTAATATTGATATTGAATAATAATTTAATTTTCCATGGTCTTAACATGTTTTGAACGAAAATATTTTCAAAAAGTGCAAAAAGACAGAAACGCTTAGCTTTAAAATTTTGAAAGAAAAATTTAATTTTCTTTCTGATAGCCTGTGTTTTCTTGTCATATGTTAGATTTTTTATATTGTATTTTTCAAGGTCAACTTATAAAACTGTATTACAGCTTCATTATGCATTAAAGTTATGGTTATTCTTAATTACACATTATTGTTTTTCAAAATAAGTTACTAAGAGTTACAAACATAACAAATGCAAATGATAAATGCATTTCTGACAAAACTCTACTATACAGAACATGTTGGGATTTTAAATTAGACTTCAACAACAAAAAAAATCAGAGTGCACATAAATAATCCCTGTAGATGAAAGATTTTTTTCTTTATTCTTTTTGTCTTTGAACAATTATTTGCTTTTTTTAATAATTTATATAGTTTTTTGTTATTTACTTCTATAAACCTCATATGATGTTTTATGGTACACGCGGATTTGTAAATTTTAATTAAGAAATAATGCAAACCGTATGAATGTTTTGTTTATATTAGCTAACAATTTTGACTGCACTGCAACCCAAATAACTAAATATATCTAGTTTTTAATTATAATTTTTATAAAATGTTACTTTATATATTCAAAAAATTTTTTTGTTTATTTCTCTTTGACTACATATGACGTTATGCAGTAACTCTATTGTATATTCATTATGAAATAAATAAGAAAATTCTAAACAAATGAATAAATTCTAATATACGATTTGCTTAATGGTGCAATGATAGTTTACTTTCTTACGAAGAAGAAATTTTTACAAAACAATTTTTAAAGAAGTACTTATTAGTATGAAATGTGACTCCATTTTAGTTTCTCTGAGGGTTTGTCCCTACAGAACAGTAGTAACTTCAGAAATTTTTCAGAATAATTTAGGTACTTCTTTATCGTACTTTTTGCTAAGATCACCAGTTCACTGTTCTAAATTGTTGAGTATTTAGTTTGCAGCTGCTCTGTGGATGGAATTTGGCGGATACTTTTAAGTAGGGTTCAACTTGCTAATGCTGTTCCTCACCTGTTATTAAAAACCCAGAGAGCACAAAGAGCAATTAAAGTAAAAGGGAAAATTTACGTTTCCTAAAGTTAAACAATGGCTACTTGCAAATTATGTTTGCGCATTAAATTAAGTGCACTTTTATTCAAGACACTTTTTTTTTCTTCTAACTTTTTTTAAAAACTCTTTATAAGCATTGCAGTATATTTATTTATTTTTTTTTTTTTGCATATTTTATTTAAAGCTCAATGTTCAAGTTGTGCAGAAAGCATATTTTTATGTGTATAAAATGCAGAACATTACTTTAGTAAAGAAAGTTTTCAAGAAAATTACACAATATATGATATTATTTTGAAATAATAAGTTATAAAGTTTTCAAAATAACAAAATTTTAAAATGTTTGTTGGATAAGAAACTGTTATACAGTTATTCAAATTCAAATTGTTTTGTAATAAAAACCTATAATATATAAATATGAAATATATAATATTTAATTTAAATTATTTTTAATTATTTAGCCATTAAATTATTTAAAAAGTAAAATTCACACACTGAACGTTCATATTTTATTCTTACGCCTTAATTAAATGCACCCTTTAGGCCTGATTAAAATTAACTTTTTGGCCTATATTATTAAATACAAAATACAAATTGCAATTTATTTAAAATTAGATTTCAATATTAAACACAAGTAAATTAAATTGTCAATTACTCAAATCAATTAACATGACTTTACACATCTTAAATCAAAAACTACAATATTTTGATATACTATTTATATGGTATTAAAAGATGAGTAAACACTAGAAAACTTTATAGTTTTATGCATAACTACACTTTACGAAAAAGTGTTCTCCACTGGAAAAATATTTGTATTTCCTTACATTATTTAGTGTATATTCCACGATTATAATTAATTCTAAAAACGTTCAAAATACAAGAAATGGAATATGTAGAAGTTGTTTATATTACCTACTACTTGTGGAACAGCATTAATAAATACACGTCAGCATTCAAATGAATAAAAAGGAAAAAAAATTCTTACAATTTACTATTTCACTGCTTAAACTATAATTTGCAAGTCATGTTTTCATTACTGTGGCGATTGTGACAGTACATATGAAAGGTTGATATCAATAATTAATAATAATCTTATTTAAAATTTTTCAGTCGAATGATACATATAAATAGGTATTATCTTTAAACCTCTCTCGGAAAAAAAAAACCTTCTTACACATAATGACTTGTTCATGATATAATTAGTGGATTAATAATTTCCAGACGAACACAAATATCATAACCAGATGAACTTATTTATTACTATGGAGATTGTGACAATACATATGAAAGGTTCATATCAATAATAATCTTGATGAATAAGAGTTTTACAATTTTCCAATCAAATGATATACATATGTAGGCATTATCCTTAAACATCTACTGAAAATAATTACACACATAATAACTTGTTCGTGATATAATTCGTGGATTAATAATTTCCAGATTTCCAGATAAACACATAAATTATTACCTGATGAACACAACTTATTCACTACTGTGACAATCGTGACAGCACATATAAAAAGGATAATACCGGTAATAATCTTGTTAAATAGTATTTTTAAAGCTTTTAGACAAATATATATATATGTAGGTATTTTCCTCAAATCTCTACAGGTAAAAAAAAAAATTCTTACACACATAAGGACTTGTTTTTGATATAATTCATGAATTAATAATTTTCAGATGAACACAAATAATTGATTACCGTGATGATAGTGACAATACATATAAAGTGGTAATATCAATAATAATCTTCTAAAATAGTATTTTTAAGCCTTTTAGACGAATGATATAGATATGTAGGTATCTCCTGAAAAGAGCTTTTTACACACATAATGCCTTGTTCGTGATATAATTCGTGGATTAATAATTTTCAGATTAAAGCAAAAGTTCATTTTGCTAAAAAAAAAAAATTTTAATTATTAAACAGTTTATATATAGATATATATTGGGCATATTGTTTCTCTGTGTGCATTGGATATGTTTCTCAGATAAGCATTTCTAATCCCTAGAAAAAATATAAATAAAAAGGGACCTTTTCTTTATATTCTACCTTGTGCATAAAATGCAGCTCCCATTCCTGCCTTTTGCCGTTTCAAGTGAGCAAACATATCAGTCAGCCCAAAGAACTTCACACAGGAGAGCAGAAAAAAAGCATCCAAACACACACATAAAAGATCTCACGTGAACCAGGCGGAACAGTCACGTATATTTCTGCCGTTCGAGACCAATAACCTCCAGGAATAGTCGCCATTTACTTTATTCCCGATTGGGAATAAAACGTGCCGACAGGAAATTCCTTCACAAGTTTTATCCAATGGTACGTTAGAGGGTTTCAAACCTAGAATTTTTTGAGAAGTTGGCCTACATAGAATCCAACATGGAAATATTTGTCTGACAAAATGTTAAAAGTTCCAGAGGCGTGTTTGAAAATTAAGAATAGATAAAAAAATTTTAAAATGCAGCTTGGTTCCTCAATGATTTCTTACAGGAGGAATGGAGCAATCGAAATAGGCCTTTGTATCAAATAAGCTATTTTAAACAAATTCCCCGATAAATTTTAGAAGATATTACATAGTTTTATGATTTATTTAAGAGAACTGCAAATTATCTTTCAAAAAAAAAAAAAAAAAAAGGTGAAAATTAAGTTAAATGAAAACGAATAAAAATGCCAGAATTTAAGTCTTCTAAATGAAAAAAAAAAATTTGTATTCCTGTTTTAAACTTATTTCTTAAATATCCCTAATTTTAATTTATGTCATACTATAGCACGGATTATTAAAAAAAATCATACATATTCATATTCTGTGTAGAATAGATTAGCTTTAATGAGTTACTGCGAAAAACAAATATTGATTTATTTATGTTAAAATACCTTTAAATTTCATGTTTTTACGTTTACATAGGTTGATGATTAATATCATTCACATGAAAACATTATGGAAAATTACTGAATTCTTCCATATTTTATTACTGTTTTTTTCCTTGCACTGAAGCTGCTGCAACATTGATTTTAATTTGAAATATCGTTTTATTAACGTGATAAAAACTTATAGTTTTTTAAGTAAACCAAAACCCAAACAACCATCTAAAATTAACTGTGTATTATGCAACTTTCTATAGGTCATATCATTGAACTACTTCCGTGCAAGTGTATTACTTTGATAAATCAGTGGAATATACACTCAAGAGACAAAACATTATGACCACCCCTACATTTTGCAATGAACTCGCCTGGATGACATGGAAGGCACGTGATCAGGTGGAAGTGGTATTTAACTGGTATTAAGTGGTGGTATTAATCCATGGCAAGGCGGGTTGAAGCTGTGTTGCGCGCCAAAGGTGGGCCAACTCGTTATTTACAGGTGGTCATAATGTTTTAGCTCTTGAATGTATATGTATGGCAGTGTGTCTGTATATAAACATTACAGAAGCAAATCTGGTTAAAGTTTAACTATCAAATATTTCATACACAAAATCATTCAATCATAATAAGTATAGCTATTTTTCCACTGATTTATCAAAGTGATACACTTCCTTTCAAGCAGTTCAATAATGTGATCTGCAGAACGTTGTATCATATATATTTCATTTTAGATAGGTCTTATTTCATTTAAAAAAAAAAACCAAATATTAATGCAACAATTTTTTTAACATTAATGCAACAATATTTCAAATTAAAATCCGGCAGTTTCAGTTCATGGATGAACAGTAATAAAACATGGATGAATTCGGAAAATTTCCATAATGTTTTAATGTAAATGATATTAATCTATATGATTATTAATATATATTATTATTAATCATGTATATATATTCACTGATTTATCAAAGCATTGAAATAGTTCAATGATGTGACCTGTAGAACGTTGCATTATACTTAGTTAATTTTAGATAGGTTTTGGTTTTATTTTAAAAGATAAGTTTTTGAACATAAATACAACAATATTTCGAATTGAAATCAATGTTGGAGCAGCTTCAGTTCAAGGAGGAAACAGTAATAAAACATGAATGAATTTAGAAAATATCCATAAGTTTTTAATGTAAATGACATTACTCATGAATCTCCTATGTAAACATAAAAACACTTATTTTAAAAGTATTTTAACGTAAAAAAATCAACATTTGTTTTCGTAGTACCTAATTATTTCTAATTTACTTAATAGAAACTAACAGCATTACATTTACTTCTAATTTTCTTCATTTTATTTAACAATACATTTTGCAAGATGGGGAATTTTAAATCCTAAATGTGCTTTTATATATTATCTAAGCTATTTAGTTACATATGTTATATTAAAAGTATTCTTTAAATATAAATAATATGATGCTTTTTCCTATTTTATAATTTTCCAACAAAATGTCTGTTAGAAACAAACTTTAATCAATCAAATAAAATATCTCTTAATTTAGAGCTTCCAGAGCTAGTGCATTGTCTTAATCAATTCTAATTTGCACAAGTCGCAGAGTAGAGGTCTCTAAATGTTACTACATTATGCAAATTAAACTTAAATTAGCGTAACGACACATTAATTTGAGCTTGAATCCACGAAATTATCCACCCAAAGGCCTTTAATATTCCAGGATTTTGAATTTTCCGAGCAATCTACGAACTAGATCAGTTTGATCATATATTCCAGGCGTAAATTTTCGCTCAATATGATTTGAAATAGATAAAAATACTTTTATTTGGATGAATAGAAAATGTCTTGAAATCTCCCTAGAATGTTATTTTATTTTATTTTATTACACTAATTATACATTAAATCGAGTAAAATATTATATCAACAACCTTTTAAATTATTAACTTCATATAATTTGTAGAGGAATTAATCTTACTGTCAGATTTATAAGTTTTGGTAAACCTCAATCAAAATTTTGAACTTTTATTCCCATATATATCTAATAAAGCTTTTCACTTCGATTAGTCTTGAACCTAGTCAGCTATAGTCAGGAATGTGATATTTAGTTGTATGACAGCTATTCTTGTATCGATATATTGTCCAGATAAAAATTTATTACATAATTAATATTTTGCATTATTATTCATATTTTTTTGTCCAGAAAGGTATTCTTTTGCAATGGGTTTTAATTTTTAATTTATCCCTATTTGTAAAATAAACAATAAAATAAAATATATAAATATTTTGAAATGGAGAAAGTAATACAAATTCTTCCAACAACAAGTCAATATGGATGGTCTGCATCAAAAAAAAAAAAAAAAAAAAAAAAAGAAAGGCGCAATTCAGACTCTCCACCTTGTACTGTCCCTATGTAGCATTCCTTATACCAATTTCTATTTATAGATAAAAGAAATGTGTCTTAAATGGAGTTGTCACTTTAAATGTAAGGAAATCAGAACTGATTATTGACTAAAAGGGAACTTTGCAACAGGTTGGCCATAAAATATCACTACATGCAGGCAAATTGGGGACCAACTTTAATAGACATCTTGCACCTGCACCGACAAAAATTTTAAATAACAATTGAGACATCACAAATTATAAACGAGGAAAGAGAAGAGGGCGTGTGAGTAATGGATCAGTGAACGTATCATTAGAAAGATTAAATTTTTCATTTCATTTCCCATACGATTTATGATAGTAGATCAGTAATCTTTTGGGGTTGAAATTAACAATTTAATCATTTTAATTATTTAAGGCGATTTTGAAAATAAAAAATGAAGTGAGGAGAAGACATAAGGTGTTCTAAAATGAATGAAGAAAAACTATGAGATGATCTGGTATCAGTGAGGAGGATTGAGGAGATGATCTAAAAGAAGTAAAAAAAAAAGAGATAACAAGGTGTCGAGAAGAAGGTAGCGGTCTCCCGGTAAGAGAGGGAAGTATGGTGGATGAGGATCCTCATCGGTGTGATAAATAGCTTTTCAAACTGAAAAGAAGCGCTCATCTGGTGAAAGAAAGAGGTCTTGCTGTCAGGTGACAGAAGAAATCTCCTTGGCAACCAGTCCCCTCTCTGACTTTCCAACGACTATCCTCTGCAAAGAATTCATTGTCCAGTTGAAAGCAAGGCACAATGACTGTAGGACATCATCAGTGGAATGACCGAAAAGAATTGTCGTAAGTGCGAAAATTTGAGGCTTGTTAAAAAAATAAATAAAATAAAAACTCCTTAGTAATAAAAATGTCAAAAGAAAGAAATAAGAATCAATTTTACGAGAATGATAATAAGGATTGCTATTACAGCGAATTGGTTGTCTTATTAAGTGTAACTTGTATGCATATGCATTGATGTTTATTCGTAAATTGTATTCTTATATACCCAATTAACGTTTAATATTTAACACAATATTTCAATTAACTGTTTCTAGCCCAAAAGTCCCTTTTATTTAATGCTATTAATTTTTTTTTTTCCGTAACTAATATTTTTTGTGTAATTTGCATTTTGTTATGTATTTAAATATTTCAATCTTTAATGTGATCTTTATTTCATGAGTGCGTTTTAATCTGTTATCTTAGAAGGTTCTGGAATAAAAATAAATATACCATTGTGATCTATCATTATTGTGAAGTTCACTTGATGTAGAATTTTATTAGTTATTGCACAAAAATTAGGTAAATCATTTAGTTAAGTCTTTATGGGACTAGTTAGGTGAGATATTGTATAAAAGATTATTGTATTATATCCTGTTGGAAAGTGTTGTATTAGTTTAAATGTTCATTGGTTGAAACTAATTTTGTTAATTTTAATTTAATTTAACAATACAACATATAAAAAGGGTGCTATACAACGCTTTCCAGTATTGAAATTATTTCTTATGTCCCGATTCAAAAGTTCAAGAAAAACAATGTTCTAAAACATCGAAAATTTAGTAAGAAAATACATATTGCTCAGCCAGTCAGATGTATATAATAGCCTAAACAACCCAAAATAGCCGAAAGCTTTGCGAGACATCCAAGACGAAAATTTCTTTCAAAAGCAAAATGAAAACATTTTCAATATATGTAAACTTAACGTTATCAAAAAAGAAATAGATCGCATGTAAACATGACGAAGAATTTTTGGCGTAGTAAAAGAAGTGAAAAAATATTCAAGAAGAACTGAAATTTATTAATTGCCTGTTACTTTTTATCGTTAGAGGAAAATATAATCTCAGAGGAATTCCTGTTTATCATTGTAAATATTTTTATTGTACGCTTTTGAGATGAGATTATCAGCTGTGGCGGTGATTTTGAATGTTCTCTGCTAACATCCGACACCACTGCAATGTATATCTTCTTTTGGGATAAAAAAGATAGAAAGTATCCGCAAGACCATACACCTTTCCGCAAGATTTAAATATTCCGCAAGACCATACACCTTTTCTTGTGTTAAAGTCGTTGTTCTACCACCGCAGGCAAAGATGTAACATCTTCCAAAGTGGTGAATGCGTATACAGACATTATTTCTAGACTAAAAATGTGCATTATGTTCATTGATAATGTTTGCGAACTGTCGAAAAACGAAATCGTTATTGTTGGCACAAACTTTTCATAAATGTCACCTCATTTACCGGTTTTTATTTTTATCATGAAAATGTATCGTATTGTTTATCGATTTAATTATATTTTTAACATCAAATTATTATTTGAACATCAAAACAAACTTATGTTATTAGTTTCTGATACTTTGGATTGTATATGAGACTATTTATCGTAATCATAGGCAGGTAAACTTACTAAATTTAAAAAATTTGCCTCTTTGTTGTTTTTATCCCATAGGTAAAAACTCTTGAATTTACTATTGGAATGGGTAGCATGTTTCTTGAATATACAACACATAGCAGTTTTCCTATAGCTAGATACTACAATTAATGGCCGTAGTTGACACAGTTCACCAGTTATTTATGATATTAAAGAAATTAATCCCTAAACGCATATGTATTCTAATGATAATTAAATACGTTTGATCTTTATATATATATATATATATATATATATATATATATATATATATATATATATATATCCAGAGGTTTCCACTAAAAAAAATAATAAAAATTTGCTGAGCTTACTATTTCATTAATGTAAGAATAAATAAATATTTAGTTTAAAATAGTCAATTATTAATTCTAATGAAATGTTTAAATAAGTAATTCAGCCTCAGACTTAAAAATAAATTTAAGCATTTTTAAAGGAATGTTTGAAAAATGTGTTATATAAATATTTAGATTTTACAAATGAATAATCTATATTAATTTATAAATAATACATAAACAAGGTTGCGGTTGAATTAAATTTATATTTCTGTTATTTAATGTTCTATTATGTAATTACACAATTTATTTAAAATTAATAAATATTTAAAAATAGTCTTTCACGCAATCATTAAATATTTATGACTGTTTTAAAAATTTCTTACTTTTTTTAGGCAAATTATTACGGTCGTTGCCTCCTCTATGATAATGTACGAATTCCTTCAGGCATTAGCATGTTTATGAAATATGATAAATTTAAAAATTAAATTGTTTAACAAATATAATTTATTAAACAACAATAGATAGGTTTACATAATTCATTAGCAATTCAACATTTAATTTTTAAATAGTTTAATATTCATTTAATTGTTTTAAAATTTATCAATGTTTAAATAGTTCGATAAATATTAGCACTTATTCTAAATTATTTAAATATTAAAATATAAATACAAAAAAATTCAAAATACGCATAATTTTTTTTTTTGAAAAACACTATAATTTAAAAATTTTAAATTAATTGGGAAATTTTTTTTTTAATTTCAAATACTTATAATTTTTTAATTTTTATTTGTGAGAAAAACAATATAATTTCAGCTCTAATTTATTCTCTTCGTTACATTTTATATTTGTTAATTAGTAATTTACAAATTTTTTATTGTTTTTCTCTTGAAAATCATTTTCTTTTGAAAAATTCGTTAGATGCACACTATAGCAACATTTAAAAGGCATTAATCGTGGTAAATTTGGAATTAATTTTGGTGAAGTAGTATTTGTCACTGACGGCGATCTATTTTTCGAAGCTACTACAAATGAGCTGAAGAGCAAAAGACAATTATTAGCTGAGCCCGAACCTAACTAGAGAAATCCATCGTATGACCACCATCAGTTAATGAGTCCTATAAAGAACCTATTTAAAACTTGCGGAGCTGAAACCGGAAGTAATTGAGTCTCTAACTTTTGTGTAATGAATCTCATCGTTTTATCCATGTTATCAAATGATATGCATATTTAATGTTGCTTATTTTTTTTGTATACATTTACTTTCTACAATAATGAGTTTTAATAAACATCGGTTTATGAACACCAATATTTTTTTATACTGTTAAACAAACACCTACACAATCTAATATATTCAGTTTTTTTCAACTGTTACACACATTATCTTTTCGATTTTTATGAATTTAAATATATTACAAAGCTAAATTTTAAAAATCCAACCAATGAGTTTTAATATTTTTTTTTTTTTTTTACTTTGTTAAAAAACATCTAATGCAAAGAAATAAAATAAATTCAGTTTTTGCAACTGTATTCAATAAGACAATAATGTAATTTTGAATATTTAACACATATTTCCGATATTTATGAATCTAAATATGTCACAAATCAAATTAATAAAAAAAATATTAATTTTCAATAAACCTGGGTTTCTGAACATCAATCTTTTATCATTGTTGAAAAAACACCTACAAAAAAATCAAATAAATTCAGTTTTTAAAACGATATTCAATAAGACAATATTTTATTTATGGATATTTAACACATTATCTTTTTGATTTCGATGAATTTAAATATATTGCAAAGTCTAAGTTTTAAAAACCAAAATGATATCTGATGAATAGTAAAAAAAGTGAAAAAAATACTTATATGATTATATTTGTCGAAATTATGGCCCATGTAATTTTTTATATGACCCATGAATGCTTATGTAGCATTATTAATTTTACGAAAGGAATAACTTCGAAACAAAAAAACTTACAGTAATAAGAATTTCTTTAGAAATAATTCAAATTTTACAGTATATATCGTTGAAAATTTAAATTATTAAAATTAAATTATTTACAAAATATCTTTTACATGTTTAACATACATAAAAATATTGCTTAATTTATTCTATTATTATAATTTGATACACAAATTAATCTCTGAATTAATGGTTTTATTATCTTAATAATGGTAATAAATATATTAACAATAATTTGTAATTGTAAAAGAATAGATTTCTGCAACTTATTCAGTAACTTGGTAATAATCGTAAAACTCGCAGATGATAAATTTGTACATGTTTTTCAGAATATTTCGAGGACAATTTAAATTATTAAAATTAAAAATTTTTCAACATAAATTTTATATGTTACGTATACATAAAAATGTTTGATTATTATTTGATTATGATAATGCTACACATAAATTAATCTCTGAAATTAATAATTTTATTGTCTTAGTAATGGCAATAAATATCTTAATATTGATTTGTAATAGTAGAAGAGTTAAATTTTTGCAACTTATTCAGTAGATTGGTAACAATTGTAAAACTTGCTGATGATAAATTTTTACAGAATATTTCGATGAATATTTAAATTATTAAAATTAAAATTTATACAAAATAGATTTTATATGTTACGCATACATAAAAATGTTTGATTATTATTTAATTATGATAACGCTACACACAAATTAATCTCTGAAATTAATAGTTTTATTATCTTAATAATGGTAATAAATATCTCAACATTGATTTGTAATAGTAAAATAATCGATTTTTGTAATTTATTCAGTAGATTGGTAATAATCGTAAAAATGAATGATGATACATTTTTACATGTTTTACAGAATATTTCGATGGAAAATTTAATTTATTAAAATTAAAATTTTAACAAAATAGATTTTATATGTTATGTATACACAAAAAATGTTGGATTATTATTCGATTATGATCAAGTAACCCAGAAATTAATCTCTGAAATTGATGGTTTTATTACCTTAGTAATGGTAATAAATATCTTAACGTTGATTTGAAATAATAAAAGAAACGTAAAAATCGTAAAATTGTAAAAATCTCTGAATTTGCTGAGGATAATTTTTTCACATATTTACTGCGGTTGGTTCTCTAATTTTGGGGATGTTATACCATTTTTCCCTTTAGTAATGGACACCTTTTTTTTAGTTATTTTTCTTCCAAGAAGTCGAGCATAAGTTGAGTTCTCGAAAAAAGTATCTCCTTCGGCGGGGCGATTTTTCTTTTCTGTTCATCTAGATTTACTCTTCTCCTTCGGGTTAATCAATTGATGACGAAGGTCACGTGACAGTATTTTCTCATTGTAAGGTTAGCATCCCCGCAACTGTGAAGAAAGGGAATCGGGTTAAAACTATCGAAAAGCCATTTGTTAGACTTTTCTCTGAAGAATTTCACTTATAAAATAAATATCTAAGGTAAAAATTAACGTATGTCTTTGCAAATGCGCTTATTAGGCCTTTATTAATTTGTCGTATTGTATTTTATCATTAAAATTGTAAAGTGTAATCATATCGTAGTAATTGTATAATTTAGTAACATCGTAGTAATTGTACAATGCAGTAATATCGTAGTAATTCTACAATGCAGTAATATCGCAGTAATTCTACAATGCAGTAATTGTGCAATGTATTAATATCATAGTATCGTAGCAATTGTACAATGTAGTAATATCGTAGTAATTGTACAATGAATTAATATTATAGTATCGTAGTAATTGTACAATGTAGTAATCCTTAAGTATAGTAACATTGTCATAAAAAATAATGGACAAAATTGCGTAAAAGCCCTAAAGGTATTTTTGTAATAGTCAAGTACGTAAGCAATACAAATTTTTAATCATTGTAGCTTTGAATTTTAGCTATTAGAATTAAAAGCTCCAATTAGTTAATAATTGTTCTATTAGTTAATAAAAATAAGAATGTAGATTAAAATATATGTAATTAAGCATATGTAAAAATGCAAGAGAGAATTGAATATGTTGATAACACTGTTGCTCAGATTGATTTAGCCAGTTTAATTTTATTTGGTCCCTAAATAATATATGTGAAGCAGCTGCAGCATCACATCGATGTTAAAAATTATACTGAATATAAATTAAAATATATATATATAATTAACTGCATGCACAGATACTAAGGAAATTTGAATTAAAGGGCAACACTGTAGCTCGGTCTGATTTAAGTAATTTAATTTTAATAGGATCCTAAATATTAAATATGGTGAAGTAGCAGGAAATATATTTTGTGTTCTTTTATAAAACGTGTTAAAATATTATGTTCAACGTAAAATAAAATGTTTTTAATTAATTGTATGTAAAAATGACAGTAAAATTTGAATTAATTAATACTGTTGCTCATATTGATTGGACAACAATACATTTATTTTGTTTTTAAATGTTAAATATTGAATATATATTGTTTCCTTTCTTATAGAAATTTCAAAAATTATGCTAAATAATTCACCATCGAATACTCATTTGTGAGAGTTCAGATGTTTTAATTTTCAACAAGAGATATTTGTCGAGACTGAAGTAATGTTTGGTGAATCTATGGCAGCGTCCTCAATTGCTAATAGCTCTAACTCTGAATAAAACGAAGCCAAGAGAATGAGTTGGCAAAAGTGAGAAAATGCCAACTCAGAAACTAAGCGTATAGGTAGAGAGAGTGGAAGATGTTAAGTAAATAAAGGAATTTCATGTTTAAATTAAGTGTGGTTATATATTAACTTAAGGAACTATTTCCCTATTACAAATATTAGAAAATTTGTTGTCAGATGTGAGATCAACGAATATCTCGTTGCATGTGAGAGTGATATTTTATTGAAATTCTGCAGGCAACCTCTTAAGATCAACCTCTGAAGGTAACTTCTGAAGATCAACCTCTGAAGGCAACTTCTGAAGATAGGTAATCCAATCAAGAGTCAAATCCAGAGAAAGTAGCCAGCAGGTGTCAAAGTGTGCCGAGAAGAAATTATACTAGAGTTTCTTTCCTTTCATTGTTAAATATATTTGGGGATGTCTAATAGGGGGAGTCCTGTCTTATCAGTTTGAGTTTCTTTCCTTTCATTGTTAAATATATTTGGGGATGTCATAAATTAATAAACATGAAACAAAACGGAATGGGGTGATCTAATTAAACAAATATCTAAGTTTGGAACGGAGTTTAATAAATAAATTATTTAATAATAAATTGTTAATAAATGATATAATATTGAATTTAATGCTGAAATAGATGCATTAAAAAAGAATTGCATAGGAAATTAAAGGGGAAAGAGAGTAATCTTAGAAAATTTGAATGAAGGAGAAAATTGAGTTGTTCCGTCAGAAGATTATTCTGAAATAAAATAAGAAAATAAAGAATGAATATTACGTTGGAAAGGTGTAAAAAGTAAATAAAATGAAAATTTAAGTATCCAAGTTATCACGAGTTCTCAAATTTTTACTGGTACGATTATTAAAACGGTAAAACTCTCAAAGTTAAATATTAATGAATTTTATAGTAATCGTAGTAATCAATTAAACTTTTAGAGTCAGCTTCAAAATGTGGTTGTGAAAAAGAAAAATATTACTAAAATTGATAAATTTCATTATTCCAGATTTTATTCTGGACAGTTTGTAATTGCGTTAAGTGGTTCTTCATTCACTAAATAAAATTATGATGTTGCTTTAAAACTGCTTAAAAACAGATTCGGAACTAAAAATTGCAATACATTTAAATCATTTGTTGAGATTTTCGCTGTTAAACTTTCAATGATTTATTGCATATGGTTTGGATGAAGTTTGAATTTCTTAGGAAGTAATTATGACTTTAGTTATGAAATTAGTTATGAATCTTAGTTTATGAAGTTTGGATTCATTAGTATTCTGGACTAACACATATGGGAATTTATTATTCATATTTTACTGAAGAGAATCGCTAATGATTCTACAATCTTCAGCATTTTCAGTAGATAATGGATTCAATTGTTATCAAAATTATAATAGAAAATATAATACACAGGACTTTTAGAAGATATTTTTGAACTATGGAAAATATAAATTATGTCATAATTTTAAAAGGAATTTTGCGTTTTATCACAGTGATATTCAAGAGTTTTGTGAATATAAAAAAGTTGTCAAAAGAAAATAAGTTGAAAAGATATAATCTGTGTTTCGTCAATTATCACTCAACAAGAGTTTGTAGAACTACGTTTGATTGGTGGTGGAAGTGTGATAGTGCAGTTCACTATTATTTACTTGTGAATGAATGGGGGAAATACGTAGAAAATAAATTGGAATAATTTAAAACTCAGTTAAACTCATCAAGTTACAGTCATTGTAATGTTTGTAACTTGTAGAGTAATATTGCCAAGAAGATACATAACCTGTGTTTGTTCTTCTTGATGGTGGATTTCACGCATCCATGATTATTATCATGAGGTGCTTAATGTTAAATATTAAATAAATTTATTTTTAAATTTATTAATTTATAATTTAATTATTTTATAATTTTCAACAGTAATTTTAACAATAATATTAATTACTAATTTTTAACAACATAATTTATTTTTAATTTTTAACTACAGCAGTAATTATTTATTTTTAAAAAATAAAATTAATTATTAATTTCTAATAATATAATTCCCCTATTATTTAATCGCTATCAGCATTTTTAGCATTCATCAAATAAGAAACTGATCACTTAGAAATGTTGAATACTACTATTTCCTAGTTCTATCCATTACAATGTCATGGAAATTTACTTATTTACACATTGGATAAAATAATTTAGAAGTATAATTTTTACCACCTAAATTAAAAAGTTGAGCTTAAATTTTCATAATTTTTAGAAAATTAATCTTATTTTTGGTTATTCCATTATAACGAGGCTTTATTCATATTTTAGTATGAAGGTACTCTCATTTTTCAATTCCTTCTATTAGCTCACACTCTCCCTATATATATCTTGTTCAAATTTTAAATCGTTAAAAAAATATTTTTTATTCATCCCCTCAAATTCAAATATATTTTGAATTTGTAGTGGAAGACACTTGTTGTTAAGACAGTTTTTTCAAATATTAATTCAGTAATTAAATTTAATTAATTAATTTTAGTTTTTTTTTTTAGATTTAAGTTGCATATATCTACCAGTAGATAGCGCCAGATAAACTTAAAAAAATGAATGAAAATTATTAATAAAGGACTTTCTGCAATATAATGGGAAAAAGTAGGAATTAATTAAATTTTTTTTTTTTTACATTACTTGTTTTTCTAAATATATCATTTAAATAATAACAGTAAACTCAATTTATTAAAGTATATTTACCAATCACTCACCTACCAGTACATCGTCAGTTTTATTTACATGCTTCTTAAAATATTTTAACAAAATACACAGCCACTGATATATTCCGCATTTCTAAATTTATATTCCAGAACTGCATTTTAGTTTGGAAAAAAAAAAACTTGAAACGTCTGATACGTTAAGTTTCAACGTTATTCAACATCTCCACCCATTCTGATTGTAGAAGTTTTCCTGCGAGGTAACTCAAATGGGATGGAGAAGAAATAGAAAAAAAATGCAGGAAGGAATATATACTTAATATAGATGATAGATCTCGAGTTACCGATAGACGAAGATGAAGTGCTCGGATTAGCTGAAGGGAACCAGTCACGGAAAGATAATTTTTCGTCCTCTGTGACAGCTACCTCGATGTCGAATATATTTCTTGGCATGAAAAATTTTGAAATGGTAATCAAGATTACTTAAATTATCTCATGAAAATTGAAGTATGCCTGCAAAATTAATAATTGATAATAATAATTAATAAGAATTCTTTATAAATCTAAAATTAATTTCTTGAGGACAACAGCAACTATATTTTAAATTCAATTCAAATAATTAATTAATTAATTTTGAAATAGAAATCAAGATTATTTAAGTTATCTCATGGTAATTGAAGCATGCTAGCGAAATTAATAATTATTAAAAATATTGCATAAGACATGAAAAGACAATAGTTCTCAATAAACCAAAAATTAATTTTTTTGATGACAACAGCAAGTATATTTTAAATTAAATTTATATTACTAAAAAGTACTAAATTATTAATTTATATTAATAAAAAGTATTAAAGTATTATTTATATAAACTAAAAAATATTAAAGTAGCAATTTTCAATACTAAAAAGTATTAAAGTATTAATTTATATTACTAAAAGTATTAAAGTGTTAATTTATATTACTAAAAATATTAAAGTATTAATTTATATTACTAAAAAGTATTAAAGTATTAATTCTTAATACTAAAACGTATATTTTATCTAAAATGTTTTGTAGCGTTTATTAGTGAAAACATTATTATTGTGCTGTTTTATTAAAAATGAGCTTTAAAAATAAAAATAAAGATTTATAATTTAACAAGGATATCTTACTATAACATTTCTTTTTGGGTAATGATGGCATTAATCTGTGAAAATGATAATAATTATTGTTAATCCTTGTCTTCGTATTTTACTTTTAAAGACCAATAATTTTATTTTAGGTCAACATAATACAGCAAATAAGCAAATTTCTTATTTATGAGATACAGAACTAAAATTATTAATTCATATTTAAATCTGAACCTTAAGAATTAAAATTTTTAATTAATTAAAAACATATAATTGATTTATTTAATAATTATATTGCAGAATCTAAAACAAGCAACAAATATGAGATCATATTATTAAATATATTTAATTGACATATAATATTAAATCTCATTTCTATCACAATGATATTATATGAATGAAGAATCATTAAAAATAATTTGATATTATAAGAAAAAAATATATTTTATTAAAAGGTACCTCAGTGCTTTATGGACAAAAAATATTATTGTGCTATTATATTAAAAATAGGCTTTAAAAACAATAAAGAATTATAATATAGCAGAAATATCTTACTATAACATTTCTTTGTGGGTAATAATAGCCTTTAATCTGAGGAATGGTATTAATTATTGCTCTAAAATTAAATTATTTGATTTACTAAATTTTAAAAGATATATTTATTTACAATTTATAACTATTCTCTTATATTATTCAAGTAAACCCAGTATCAAAAAATTCAACCAGAGAATTTTCTTTGAAAGCATATTTAACAGTGATTGTATTAACAAGAATTAATTAATTGATTAGCCATTCATTTTAAAGTGATCAGCCTTATTATAATTAAAACCTGGATGATTATCTCAAAAAAGGAAAATTTATATATATTTTTCTTTCTTATTTAAATATCGGAAAGTAATTCATTTTATACATAAATTTTATTTCTAAATAAAACAAAAAATCTCATGATTTTATTATCTTATAAAAATCTTTATTTTAAATTTATTTTCTATTCATTTTCTAAAAGGCTTATATTACAGATGCTAAAAAAATTATTTAATTTTTGAAAGATATATTTCTCACGTAACATAAACACCTAAAGCTTTTACGTAGTATATCACATCAAGCTTTACTTAAAAAAATTTCATACACACAATTTATTAGATATATCTAAAATACGATGGTGATTTAATCAATCTATATATATGCTTTTCATTAAGGAATTCAAATTAAAAATTCATGTAAAACATAACAGTATTGGTGGAAGACATTGTTTGTACATGACTGAAACAGAACAAACAGATAATTTATAATAAAATTCAAACATGATATTTGATTATCGATTAAAATGCAAGTGACACTTCTATAAAAGCTAAAAACTAATTTATTTTGCTATGATGAAATCTTTTCATTATATAGATTGTTAAAGATAATAAATTATTATCAAATTATGAGTATGACAGGAAATTTAGGAAAAATCTGTCAATAATATTTCTTTTATCCTTTGAGAAAGTACAGAAATTTTACAAATGTATGGGAAACTAATTAAAATCTTATTAATTCATATTGATTTGGGTACGTATTTTTATATTCTATTTTTAATTTGCATTAGAAATATGCTTATCATTTCATAGACTAATTATATTTTTAAATAAATAATGTTTTTTTGAAATATTATATTTATAATTAAAATATTCTTGGTATAAGTTTATGTGATTTGGAAACGGTGATATTTATGATCATATAAACCTTAGATATGACACATACGCATATAAGAGTTTTTAGGTAATAACGTCAACTTTAAAAGAATTAATTTGACATGATTGAATATTTTGGTATAAAGATCTATAAATGTGTTTTTGATTACACACTATAAAATATTAAGGTTATGCTGAATTCATAAATAATGCAAAAGACGCATACTTAATAACACCCTGAGGCACTATTTTGCTTATATTTTATATTTCATCATGTTTTTACTTAACCAATATTAAATATATTTAATACGTCGGCATATGCGTATTTTATGGATAAGTATCAGGATTAATTTAAAGTTCTTAAGGGCAATCTAAATTTTTATATATATCAAACGGAAATTTCCATTAAAATTGTGAATTTAATATTCTTTTTAAAAATTACTTATTTAACAGAACATAATTAAATTTTTTTAAATTATGACTTCATGTCGAATTAATAACATACTGTCAGAGCTTTATAAAAGGTTATTTAACATCTTTGACATAAACATTCTGTTTCAATATTTTTTTCTGTAAGCCAATTTTTCTTACATATTCTTTATATAAAATAACACTTGTTTACATAATGCTGCATATTGTCTACATATAATATACCATAATTGCAGTAGTTTTAAATTTAAACATAATAACGGTTAATATACATTATTTTTTATATAATAGGTTGAGTAATATATGATGTTGTCTAAAATGCTATAATTATTTCTGAACTTTCAGAATAAACCAGATCCACTTTCATACTTCAATAACTACGTATTAAAAAAACTGAAAGGTTAACTTTCATTATGCAGATACCTCTGTATAACACACACATATGATCAAACCATTAAATGTCTTACAATTTCAAACGTATTATAATACATTGGAAATAGTTTCATTTTTTCAAGAAGAGGATAAAAGATAACAAATCTTGCTTTTTAAAAAAATAAAAAAAAATAAATAAATAATAAACAGGAAATGTAAAATCATATCACCCTAACATTTTAATTTTTGTGTCTAAATCATTTATCTTTTTATTATTATATCACATTGAGAACAAAAAAATCATTGACAATTTTTACTATTGTAAGTGGCATCTTCTATAATTCATTATCTTCATAAAAAGTCCAGATCCCCAGACAAGCCAACCTCTGCAGCATTCAATGCGGATATGTCTCGACTGGTTCGTTTCGGCGTGACCGGCAAAGAATATGATTGATACTTCCAGAAAAGCGCGAAAAACGAACTTGATTCATCGTGAGTTGATGATAGAGAAGAAAAAAACATTTCCTTTGCAGAAAAAGAAAACTAATTTTCCTAAGCCAACCGTTTTCAGAAGAGTTTCGGTGACGGGGCCCGATGATATATCGAGATATTGTACCCCTTTCCTCCTAATTTCCGCAATAGATTTATACCGAGACTTGAAAGAGTCCTCCATGCCCAATAAACCTAACATGCGTGAAAATTCCCTTTTAGGGATGATGCGCGTAAGATTAATATGGGGTTGGTAAAAGTTAGTGTTTCAATCCTCATGATCTTATATAACATTCCATAACATCATAGTTTCATGTATGAAACATTTTAATAAAGATAATTATCAATGAATATAACAGAACTGAAGAATTTTAGGAAGAAACTATTAAATACCCTCTATGGATTACAGTTTTATATTACCATAATAGAAATTAAATTATAGTTCAGTTATATCGCTATCAGTACTTTATGACTTTAATTTGAAGATACTAATTAATCATTTTTTATGTTTCATATTTTATGATATTTGTTTAGGTCTTAACGAAAAATAATTTAAAAGCTTCCCTGATGATCAGAAAGTAATAAATAATTATTTATTTTCGAAAGAATTAATCAACGTTTAAATACATCAGAAAACGTTCAAATCACTGGCATTTTAAGTATTATCTGTAAAAAAAAAAAAAAAAAAAAAATGTAACAAAAATAATTACAATATGATAGTTTAATATTTTAGATATATTTAAGGATTTCATTTTAGCAATTAAATATTTACCTCCATGTCCATCCGGGTTAAGAATATCCCCATTGTAAGCCATGCATGTCATCGTAAAATGAGATTAAATAGAGGGTACCCAGTGTGTGGGGATATAAGCTTGAGGTGGGATAAAGTCAGACTTCTCCCTTTGTGTGCTCCATGTCTTTTTGTGCCGCAAGGTCAGGACAATAGAGATTGTATTTTTACCCTTTATCATGACGATGGGTTCATGGATGTTACCGACCAACCGCTGAGATAAAAAACAACAACAAATATTTTAAATTATGTTCTATGGTTATTGAATTTATATGGACTTAATATATTTTTTGTGCCTATTGGATACTAAAAATATTTAATCTGTTCTGATAATAATTTATGACGAACACAGCAAATTGGTACTACTATTTTTTTGATATTTTAAGCTATCGTACATTAAAGAAAGCTTTTTATTATCTTATAAAAATGATTAATAAATAAATAATCAAGAATAAAAAACTAAATTAATTAAAAAAAAAAAAATAATTAATTTTAATATTTGAAATAATATTTAGTTACATTTGGAAATATTTATAGCTTTGTTGGTATCGATCAATTTGAAACATTTCAAATATTATATATTCAAATGAATTAATAATAAAATTGCTGCAATTTTAATTCTATAATATTTAAAACTTATTTTAGTTCATTAAAGGCTTTTTTTTTTTTAAATAAATACAATTAAAAAATGAAAAATGAAAAAAAATATTTATGACTTTTTAATCTACGTAATAGATTTGGCAATATTGGAATGCCTATTATTCAATTTCAATATTTCAAACTAATTCATTATTTTTATGAAAATATTGAAATGAAGATAATTTATGATATATTTGTTAGCAATAAACTATCGTTTAAATTTAACTGATATTTTCCCATATACTTATGCTAATGCTATAATATTTTAAACCTATGTAGTTCATTAAACGCGTTATTTTTTTTAAATAAAAAATAATTACAAATGAAAAATTAAAAAAGAAAATTATGATTTTTAGTTTTTTGCAATATATTTGGTAATATTGAAATACAAGTTTCTCAGTTCCAATGATTTCAATATTTATAACTAAATGGTATTGAAATTAAGATTATTTATGATAACTTCGCTAGCAATAAACTATCTGGTATATTTAATTGATTTTTCTCAATATAACTTAGATTTTTGTCTACAAATTGATGACTTAATAAATGCACAATAATAATTTGTAGAAACTATTACATTTACTTGATTTTTACCCCTGGAAAACCTACTTTGAAAAGGGATGTGATTAATGTGTGACATTAGAAGGATTTATAGTTAAGGTTGATCCACGAATATCACGCAATCACGCATGTAACCCTTAACGCAATACACCTTATTTCCCCTTAACTATTTTATTTATTCATCTTCAACTATTCTCATTTCAGAAAAGAAACTAACAAGAAAAGCATTTGTTTACTTTTTTTTAAATTATAGCTTAATTATATGGATGTCATTACTTAAAATAATTAATTTTAGTATCATTGATATTTCAGAAGAAAAATAAAATATATAGTTTGATACTCAACAAATTTCATATTCATTATTGAAACTATATTTTCTAATCAAAAAATATAATTTTGAAACAGTTTTAAATTCTAGTATGGCACCTTATTATTATAATGATTAACTGATTCGATTAATTTACGCATGATATTCCAATTAACGAAATCTAATTAAAATAAATATTAATTTTTCATTTCGTAAAAACTGTAAATATTGTTTTTAAAAACATATTTGACTTTCTTTAAATATGTTTTTAAAGTGCAATATTTACACAATTTGCGTTTATTTATACTATTTCTGCCTTGAATTTCTTAAAGAGACATTCTTGTCGTATGTAATGGATTCAGGCAAGAATTCCTAAGGTAATAATAGCAATACGTAA
>BPLR01014317.1:0-26897 GCA_021605095.1 Caerostris extrusa | reverse complement strand
TGTGAAGTGACACTTTTGATCATTTCGTCTGACACCCGACGCCTCTGATCAAGATTACCGATATTTTATCATGATTAATCTTAACCAGATATTTTCTTCCACATACTGCATACGCCATCTCTCTTTCTCTCCAATTCTTTTTTTTAATTGCATATAAATCCGCTTTTTAATAGGCTTTTATTAGTTTCACCTGTATGGGTTTATATTTTTGCCCTCAATTTTAAGTGATCAGATTTAATTTAAACGTTGCAGACTTATCAAGGACCGACGACAATAAAATATTTTGATAAGTTTATTATCTCGTCATGATTAGGATCGCCAGGATTAGTGATTTTATTTTTACTTATGAAGAGCAATTTAACTCATGTAGAATGAAAGTACCTAAGACATTCAAACCTACGTGGGACAGTGGCACAACGGATAACGCGCCTGACTACGGACCAGGAGATTTTAGAGTTAATCTTAAAAAATAAATTAATAATTTAAAAAACAACGTTCGGATACTGGCTGGCGCGACGTATTCGCGTTTAGCCTTTACTTTATTCACAATTAAATTATTGTAAGAACTCTAGTTCCAGTCCTCCGTACCGAAACCTCATTTATATATTATAGTTAAAAAACACGGTTTTAGAGTTAATCAAAGTTAAAAATAATTGTTAACATAAGAATAAAGTTACTGACGAGAAAATGAATGTCACTGTTCTAAAAGAGTGGGGTGCTTTGTTTGACATTTTTATACTAACTCTGCATTTCGGAATGAAACTAGTGAAAATTATAATGATTGATATCGAGCAGCCCACGCTTTCAGAACAGTGACATTCATTTTCTCGTCAGTAATTTTATTCTTATGTTAACAATTATTTTTGAATTAATTTTTTATTGTCAACAGACTTTTTCAATAATGTTATGATTGTCCTCTAACGAATCACATCATTGCTTCAGTTTTGCATGCCACTGTATGCATCGCAATGCTTATTATTATTGTTATCAACCATTCAATTATGAGCATTGTTTTGGTCAAATAGTTTTAAAATATCGTGTATTGAGAGCAAAGACAATTTTGTTTCAAAGTGAAAATGATATTTTTCAAGAAAAGAAACGTTACTAATTTTATAATTTTTAATTTGCTTAAGATTGCTTTTACAGTGAGTGTAAAAGTATTCGTACAGTACGACAATCGATTTAAAAGAGATCCGTTCATAAAAATTATAAACATAAATTCCATTTTAATTAATTATAAATATATATTAGAACATATTTTCACTAGTTTCACGTGAAATTGACACAAAAATAATTTTATACATGAATAAATATTTACAAAACTGAAACAATCCAACATCTTGTGGTGTAAAAGTATTCGTACACTAAAAGAAATGCAAATTTTTTTAGTTATTTTGTGATTGGTTTAGCCATTAGGATGTAGTTAATTGACGTCATCTTGTAAGTTACTTAAAAGTTTCTTCAGTGGAAATTTTAATGTAGTGAGAAACTAGAAATTCTGTAATGGGTCGTAAAAGTAAAGAGACAAGTGTTTCCGAAAGAGAACTGATTTTAAAGCTCCGTAAAAATGGTAAATCGTACAACAAGATTTCTGATCTGGTCGGTAGACCCCGTTCATCTGTGCAGTCAATCATAAAAAGTTTGTTGCCACTGGAAAAGTTCAAAACAGTTCTCGTACTGGGCGACCATGTCTATTGACATCATCTGACAGACGGTTTCTGGTACGTTCATTAAAGAAGTATCCCGAAATAAGTGCTCCTACATTAACATCAGAACTAAAGAACATGGGAACAGCAGTCTCCGTAAGTACTGTTCGAAATGCATGCAGAAATGAAGGTTTCCATGGCCGTGTTGCGAGACGAAAATTCTTTGTTAGTGAGAAGAATCGGAAGCTGCGATTGTCTTTCGCCAAGCAATACGTTAATGAAAGTCCAGTTTTCTGAAAAAGATTATCTTTACAGACGAAAGTAAATACAACATATTTGGATCGGACGGGAGACGAATGGTATGGAGAAAGCGCAATACAGAAATGCATCCTCAAAATTTAGTGCCAACAGTGAAACATGGGGGTGGAAGTCTGCTTGTTTGGGGTTGTATGAGTGCTTCTGGGGTGGGCAAATTAGTCTTTATTAAAGGCATTATGAATCATCAACTTTATATTGACATTTTAAAAAATAATTTAGGACCTAGTGCAACAAAAATGGGCTTGAATGGTGATTACGTTTTCATGCATGATAACGTCCCCAAGCACACAGCCCGAAACACAAGGCTCTGGATCCCATATAATACCCCAAAGTTCATGAAATTTCCTCCTCAATCGCCGGACCTCAACCCCATCGAGAATTTATGGGACGTTCTTGATAAAAATATTAGATCCAGACATATTTCTAATAAAAGTGATTTGGAATCAGCTCTTAATCAAGAATGGGACGCCATATCTAGCTCAATAACAGCAAAATTGGTGGAATCGATGCCAAAGAGACTCAAGGCAGTTATTCGAGCTAAAGGATATCCTACAAGGTATTAGCTGAAATATTATGATTGTATTGGCCAATATATGCCTGATGTACGAATACTTTTTACACCACAAGATGTTCGATTGTTTCAGTTTTGTAAATATTTATTCATGTATAAAATTATTTTTGTCTCAATTTCACATGAAACTAGTGAAAATATGTTCTATTATATATTTATAATTAATTAAAATGGAATTTATGTTTATAATTTTTATGAACGGATCTCTTTTAAATCAATTGTCGTACTGTACGAATACTTTTTACACTCACTGTATATATTTCGTATTTACATAAAATTTAAAATTACATGGAAAACATGTACAGCGTTTCAGACGATCATTATTATATTTTTAATTATTTTTCTTTGAATTTTGAGTTAACTATTTATATTTACCAGTAAGTTATTTAATTTTTTAAAGTAACTTTTGTTAAACTTTTAAATAATCATGTGAAATCAGTATTTATTTAAAGGTAACTACAATCCTTAATTATGTGTCACGTTCTGACATTTGTGTTAAGTATATGTTAGGTACTAAATAACGTTACAATAGTTGCATAGAAATATAATTTTTTTTTTAATTTTAAATGTTAGATAAAAAAGTGTACATTATTATTCAATAATATACTTCCTTTTCTGCACTATTTTGACTGAATATAGCATTACATAGATACATACTGCAAACACTAATGCTGTTTTGTTTTCAACAACAAAGACACGCACTAGAATAATTACTGAAAAAAATTAAATTAAATTGAACACTAAATCATGCCAAATAATTTAGTTAAAATAAGCATGTTAGCTTATTGCTTATGCATTCGGAAATCAAATTTTTCATGAAGTAATTTGTTAGTATTTAGAGAGCTGCTGAAAATGACTTGGTTTTAATTGGAAGATAAAATATTTTGTTTGGCATGCAAATTAAATTAAATCCTTCATTTTTTTCACGTCTGTGACCAATATTACATATTTTTTTAAAAATTTTCAATAATTTATTTATTTTTTATTGTTGCATGATTTTTTAAATTTATTATCAATGAATCAAAGTTTTTCAAATTAAATTTATTGCAAGATGCATTCTTAAACATGCTGTATGAAACATCTGCCAACAAGGACCGAAAGAATGGTTTGGTGTTTAATGCAATAGGCTTTCTAACAAGAGAAGCTGGCTTCAAAACTTGACAAATGGAGACGAAACATAAAATACCGTTCTTTACTGGAAGTTGAAATGGTTAATCTTCAGCCCAAATATTCCATTTGTTTGATTCGAAGGATTAGGTTTGGTTTGAATAATATAGCCTAAAGAAAATAATTGTTCTAATGAACATTAAAGAAAGTTAAAATGCTATCAATAAAAAAAATTACAATTTTATACAGTTTTGTAGTAGAATGCTGTATTTTATAATATAAAAAAAACGAATGTTTCATTTCCTTCACATATGCTTTGTCTCTTGTAATTTGGATAGAATTTAATGAACCACTACTCATTCTAAAAGTCTAATAACACATATAAGATAAAGTGTTATAAAGCTATTCCTGATAGTAATTATAGTAATAACTACAATGCTATCAAAACTATAGAAGTAGAAAGCACTTTTCTAACAGCAATAAAAACGCAAGCACTAACAGTATATATTTATTTTGCTGATTTATATCTTCAATCCAATCTATTTACATCTTATTTTAATCGATTTGTTTTCACCGAATTTCCGTTTGTAAAATCTCCAATGTTAACCCCAGGTAGTCAAAGAATTGCAACAAAAGTCATTTGTGTTCTTTTGATACTAATTTTTATCATTTATTTAATAACTACAGAAACATTTTACTCGCGTGTTTGTTAACCAAAAAATCAATCAAACACATGCATCTCCCGGCTCGAATCAAAAATAAATAAATAAATTGTTTGGAATTCACCACCTAATTGCTTTAACTTCCGGATTACTCAAACTGATTCTTCATAGAATAGCCTTACTTTCAATTTCAATATCACCATTAAAGATTTATTTCTTTTGAAGTTTAAAGAGTTAAATGTTATGCAATTAAAATCTTAAAAATATTGAAACAAACTATAAGAAGTCATTTCCTGCATTTGAATTTGGGTTAATCTTTTGAATGTTTTTCTTTTGGAGAATTTTTTATATGTTTGAAATATTGCAAGTAGTCTACAGCCATGAAGTAGAGAAACAATTTCATCAGGAATAGGAACTTCTGTAGATTGGAAGGGCTTGGATCCAATGAAATCATTTTCTACTTGCTGCGTAGAGCAAGATTGTGTTTTAAGTTCCTTTCCTTGTATGAATTTTTTTTTCGTTCGTTCATTATTGATATACTACTGTGCCCAAAAAGTAAGACAATTATTTTTTTTTCAAAAACACTTTATTTATTCTCCCAAATTTATTTCATCGCCTTTAAAATAATCCCCTCCGCACACAATGCACTTATGGCAACTTTTTTTCCAATCCTCAATACATGCTAAATAGTCATCGGCAGGCATGGCTTTCAAAGCGCGCGCCGATTCACGTTGAATCTCTTTAATCGACCCAAACTGTATCATTTTGTCATTAGGAAAAAACTAACGAACTGAAGGAATTTTATTATTAGACAGAAAATTTATATGTGTGTAAATAATGCATTTTCTTAATGTAAAAATGATCCCCCTTTCTTATTTCAGTAGATACACGAGGGCATATATACAATATTTTTTCCCTTATCCAACCAACTAATATATAAAGTTGGTTCGGATACAAAAAGTTTTATAAACTTTTTGTATCCGAACTTAATCAAACATTTTTTTTTTTTTTTTAAGTAGTAATAGAAGTAGTGGGGCCTGATTGGCCAAGTGACTAGCGCTCTTTGCCATAGGCTTCAAATTCAAGTCCTGACGGTGCCATGGATGTTTGTAGTGATTATGAATCCACTTTAAACCATAGGTCCCGGCCTAATATGACTGTAGAGCGTTGGGTTGACAACCCTACCCCGTAAAAAGAAAAGCATCTCTCTTTTCGAAATCTGCCACTAAGCAGACGGCCGTGGCTCACCATGAGGCTGTTGCGCCTTTTATGATGATGAGTAGTAGTAGTAGTGTCGAACGTAAAATTAAATGGTAAATTTCTTGTAAAATTTCAATCCTAACACCCATTTGGATCCAAAATATGATTTGGAAATTTGCAGAATATTCTTAAATAAAACTATGGGAAAGATTTTTATCTTCTGTCATACATTTTCACAGATAGTATTAACGTTGTTACTTATACCCAAAATATCAATTTTGTATTTCCAAACATTAAAAAAATTTTCTGAACTGATTTTAAAACTGATTAGAACTAAGTCATTATGAGGTCCCTCTGTTCTGTTACTTAACTTTCATGCCTCATCAGCGGTAAAAATCCCTTGAATCTTAGAATCCTTCATCCCTTTTTTGGAAGATTCAGATTTTACTTGCAATTTATCCCAACTAAAACATATTTCAAAGAATTATTTTTTTCAAATGTAGAAGCACTACAATTTTTCTTTTGTTGTTGTCAATGTGGCAGTTATGATAATGAAGTGAAATGAAGCAAATTTGATATCAATAACAAAAGATACACGAGTGTATTTAAAGGATACACTTCGTACCAATGTAAAAAAACTGCGTCATTTCTCATCGTATTAAATAAACAGTGATTTTATCCTGTGAATCGAGGACTAAAAGTAATGGTGGAACTTGGTGGCTCAACTGCAGAAAAAAATTCACTTTTGTGTGATGTTTGTGAAAAACAATTTTCTGACAAACGGAAGTTGAATCTGCATTCACTTTGCCATTCAGGAGACAGGCCTCACGCGTGTGACGTGTGCAATAAAAAATTTCTCCGTAAGGGTGATTTTAAGAGGCATTTATTAATTCACGAGGGATTGAAATCGCACGAGTGCGAAAGATGTGAAAGAACGTTTAGTCAAAAGTGTAATCTTAAACAACACATGATTACTCATATGGGAGAAAAGCCTCATGTGTGTGTGAAAAAGCTTTTGGACACGCATCACATTTAAAGAAACACCTGAGGACTCACACGGAAGAAAAGCCTTATTCGTGTGAACTGTGCAATAAGGCATTTTCTCAGAAGCCAAATTTGCAAAGCCATTACCGCGTTCATACTGAAGAGAAACCATACGAGTGCGAAATATGTCAAAAGGGTTTTCCGTAAAATGTAATTTAACTGCTCATTTGCCTACTCATTCCACAGAAAAGCTCTTTGGATGTCGTGTATGTCGTAAACGATTTTCTCATAAAAGCTCTTTATTACGTCATGAGAGAATTCATACAAAATAAATGTGTAAAAATTGATCATAAAAACTTTTCTTCAAAATAGACTGTCTTTTAAAAACGAGATTCGTAGGTAATTTAACTTTGACCATAAATACGGAGATATAAATTATCCGTAGGCATTTTATCTCGTGTTGTTTTAACTTTTTGTGGCTCAATGCAATTTTTTATCTTTTCGTATCAAGTTTAATTTTTGCTTTGGACTGTTGAATGTATCTCAGAAAAAGTATCTTCTTTTCTAACGTGTGTGAAGGATTTAGAATGAACGACGAGCAGATTGTACTATATAAATCCAAAATTAAAGACTTTTAAGCCGTGTTTGCAGAATTATATTGTAACATAATTTTAGCAGTTTTTATTGACATATTCTTTTGAAAATCGAAATTAAATATGCGAAATTTTAGAGCTTATATAAAACGTTTTTAAAATTAAACTTTCCTTTTTTTAATATAATATTCTTAAATTTACTATTCACTATTTTTAAAATTAGATTTTAATCAATTGCCTTTTATGTATGTAGGATTTGTTTGCCTACTAAACGCCAGATGGAAACACCTCACGGACTATGTGCCTTTCACACCAACCTTTTGCCATGTAGTAGCAGTATTGGACCTTGAACTCTGGCCCTGGAAGAAGGGAAAAACCCCGTAGTTTGGCGCGAGAGGAGAAAGCTAACGGACATGGGAGACGCTGCGTCAAGCAGCGGTAGAAAATGGTTGTGAATGTATCCATACTTTCTGTAAATATTGATGTAAATATATTCATTAAATATGTGTTGTTGAGAGAAAACCAACGCTTCTTTGTCGCTTTGAAATACACCCCTAGATTGCCTCCCTCTGTCGTTAAAAATTTTCTAGACTGAGAAAAGTCTACATGTATTACTATTATTATTATATGCTAAGGTATATGTTAATAATACTATTATAAATACTATTATATAAATACTATTATAATACTATTTGAATAAATGTGAGCTAGTCATTTACTTTTCCGATAATTCTTTTACATTATTAGACAAATCTTTTTATAAGATATCTTAAAATTTTCTGAAGAAATATTGTATTTTCGCATCTTTAATATCAGTCTTATTACCTGTAAAAGTTTTTAAAGAATAGTTTAATTAAAGACATTTATTCATTTTTTGTTTATCATTTTTCAGCGTTTGTTAAAATACTTTCAAAGGAAATTACAACTAATTCAGTCTGTGTGAAAAGTGGGATTTCTGCACTAAACGCTCAAATGTTTACGGCAGAAAAACGCCGTTTTACTGTTATCTTTGTAAACTTGATTTACTTCTTATCTGAATAAGTACAATACACAACCTGAAAAACATCATTGTCAGAAATTACCAGAACATAGTAATGATATACATTCAGTTCTTGCAACCTTTGGTGAAATTAAAATTTTAGAAATTTAATAGTATCAATAAGCATAGATCTGAATTTCGATAAATGGATCATTTTTTGGAATGAGTAGGATAAAAAATAAATAAAGTTCAATAAATAAATACTTAATTATGACACTAACTAAATCTTTATTAATCAACAGAAGTTTTATTTGTAATCAAATATAAAAGGTAATTATCGTGAAAATAAATATTTTTTTAATTTTTACTTTCGGCTATTTTTTTTTATCACCTGATAAAATGTTATTCATGCAAGTTTACAGCTGCTTCGCTTAGCGTACATGTGTAAAAGGCTAAAGATTCTGTTTAAATCTGCTTAAATGTATGGGATACAGCGCCATTGTTTTTCCTGTTCATTTATAAATGATTTTTCTTCTTTGTTCCTATAAGTGCTTCTTCCAAATCTCATCCTGTCGAGTGGGTTATGAGTGGGATGATATCTCATCATGCCCTGGTCTATTTTCTTCAGAGGATAGGGACAGCTTCAATTTGGGAAATAAATTATTCTATGATTTAAAAAAAAACATTACAGGTTTTATGGTCCAAAAAGAAATACAATCATATGATAGATGATGAGTGAGTTTGATGAATGCGCATTCCTTGTAATATATTTCCCCCGTTGCCTAAATGAATTGTAACCTGATTTGCAAAAACATGAACAATTAAACTAGATTTAATTTTTTCCACAAAAACTCTGTCTGTCAAATTACAAATGTCCCTTGGAATAATGATTATTTTCAACTGTTTTTTTTGTCGTAGTTTCTTCAATCACAAGCCGACCCCATTCGAATTTTATACATGTTTTATGTGTTACAGTATATAATTAATTTTGGATTAAACATATGTAAGCTATTTTCTCTTAAATAGTAATTCAAAATCGTTTATTATTTAGATTTTTAATGAAAATTTAAATGGATTTAAATATGTGTATTGATAATGTTTAACCATTTCCTCTAATTCAGCACACACTTCCACAAAGATAGAATTCATTTTGTATATTCAGATCTACGCGACACTATTCTTTTTTCTAATACAACTGAACATATCCTCAAAATGCATTAAAGGTATTTGCGAAACAACGATAATCTAGCTTAATGAAAATAAATATTCTAATGAACATTAAAACATGTGAATATTTTCAATAAAAGAAATTGTATAATTCTATACTAAGTTTCTGTAGTAGAAGGCTGCTGCTTTTTATAATAGAAAAAAACAGAATGTTTCATTTCATTCACATATGCTTTGTCTTTTGTAATTTGTATTTTATTCAATTAGGAGCGACTCATCCCACAAGTCTAATAATACGGCTGAAAATTAAGTGTTATAATGCTATTTCTGATATTAATTATTGTAAAATCTGAAATGTCATCAAAACTATCCATAACAGAATATTGATTTATTCATCAGTTAAATGCTCTAACTTCCGGATTCATCAAATTGATTGCTCATAGAATTATGTTATTCTCAATTCCAGTATCATAATTCCTTTTGAAGAGAGAGTTATACGTTAAGCATTTATAATCTTAACTATAACAACAATAAGAAGGTATTTTCAATATTCGAATTTTGGCTAACGTTTTGAACGTTTTTCTTTTGGAGAGTTTGTTACAAGTTTAAAATATTTCAAGTAGTCTATAGCCGTGTAGTAGAGAAAGTATTTCATCGGGAATAATAAGTTTGGTTAATTGGAAGGACGTGGAGCCGATGAAAACATTCTCTACTTGTTGCGTAGAGTAAAATTGCGTTTAAAGTTCCTTTCCTTGTATGAATTTTTTTTTCCCTATTTGATATATAAAGAACTCTGTTCAGGAATATGAGCAGCAATCTGTAGGGTGTTGGGTGCTGTACATTTCATATTTGACGGGTTTCTAACAATTATTAATGGGATGTATAAAACAAACATTACAGACACTGTCGGGATTTATCAAAACCCGAATGCATTCAGTTGTGCAAGCCATAATCTGGTGTGCTCTGATAATGCTGTTTTTAAAATAGTTACTAACACCAGTATGAATAAAGACAAACTTAATACGTTTTCACGAAAAGCTTCAGAGTCCTGTTGCTGTAAAAGTATTTACTTCTTCCAGTTTTTTGACAGATCAACTAGGTATATATCGTTGTGTATGCAGTGCAATAGAGTGTGGTATTTTTATAGGTAAAGATTTATAGATAAAGATTTATAGGTAAAGATATTGTAATGCCAATAAGAGCCTTCCTATTTGCCAGTTCGCGAGTTGTGTTAAAAAGTCGGTTGACATGAGTAATATATCTAGTCTGGTAATGCTCATATAATCGGTGCGTTTTGAAGTAGTTACTCTGGAAGAATGGTTATCATTCAGCACTTTATTATGTGCTTTGGAAATAGTGCCAATTTTGACCTCGAGAATTACAGTAAAGTATCACGCACCATGTTGAGATGCAAGGTTTAGATAGCGGTTAACTTTAAATTGGAGATGTTCAATAGGGGTAGACTTCATGATATTGAAGTTGTATCCGCCGTGCTATTTGTCGAAGAAACACTAGTGAGAATGGTATGACTTCCTTGACCTACTTTGTAAAGCAAAACAAAACAAACAAGTGGATAACAAATACAATTGAAAATAAAATAGTAAAAACGGAGACTTACTTATATGTAGATAATCGAAGAAAAATTGCATGAAAAAAGAAACAAATACAACATGAAAACCTAATAAATCGTTAATTTGGGAAATAAACACGGTAATGTTTACTAATAGCCTGATGGCAGAGTGTCTAGCTCTCTGGTGTTCGGGGCCACAGATTTCGGGTTCGAGTCCCGGCGATGCAATGGATGTTTTTCTTTCGGAATCCACTGTAAACGCAGGTTCCGGTCTAATATGACTGTGGAGAGTTGGAGTAGAGTTGGCAACCCTGCGCCTTAAAAAGAAAAAGAATCTCATATTTCGAATTTACCAAAAGTCAGACGGCCTTGAACACCATGTTGCCGTTGCGCCATTGAAGAAGAATGTTTACTAAAACGTATGCTCACCTTTACCCCAAAAATAAAGAGTAAGTTACAATCAGGTATTATGAGATCAAAGACACGGAAGCTTTCAGTTTTTCATCGCATGTTACTCTTAGATTCTGTGCTGCGGTTGTTCTTTAATGTGATCTGGATTACTGCAGCCTAAATTAAAAACCTTCCAATAAAATATTTTATATTCAATTGCTTTAAAGGATATTTTATCTTCGATACATATCATACGAAAATTAAATTTCTTCTTATTTATGAAAAACAGCTCTACACTTTCTGTTGAGATACTTACACTTCATAGTAAGATAATCAAAGTCTGAAAATTTTGAATTCATTTTGAGGAAATTTGGATTTTATTCGGTATTCATCTCCGCTAAACTTATGCATGGATAGAAATTTTTTTTCAAATATAAGAGTAAAATTGTTTTATTTAATCATGATTATTTTGACACACAAAAAAACAAAAACTAAGGAACTGAAGGAATTTTATTATTAGACTGAAAATTAATAATAGTCAAATAATTAATTTTCTTAATAGTAATATAAAAATGGTGTCCCTTTCTTATTGTAGAAGATACATGAGGGCGTATACCATGTTTTTTTTTATCCTCATTGAACCTACCTTACTGATATTTTTATATCCGACATAATCAAACATTTTTTTCTAACAGTAGTAGTAGGAAGGACGAATGTAAAATTCAATAGTATTCTTCTTGTAGAATTTCAATCCTAAAACATTTTTGATCCAAAATTACTTATACCCAAAATATCAATTTTGTATTTCCAAGCAGTAAACAAATTTTCTCGAACTGATTAGAAGATAAGTCATTATGAGACAGTTGAATATGTATCAAAGAAAGTATTTTATGCTGCTTATGGTGTGTGAATGATTCAGAATGAACGACGAACAGTTTCTTTTGTATTAATCCGAAAGGTTTCCAAGCCATATTTGCAGAATTGTATTGTAGTATAATTAAAGTAGTTTTTTTTATCGACACATTCTTTTGAATATCGGTAATTTATGTGCGTGATTTATATGTATATATTTTTAAATTTAACATATGTATACAAGTGCATTTTTAAACTTAAGCTTTACTTTTATTAATAAAACATTCTTAAATTCACTATTTTTAAAATTAGATTTTAATCAACTACTGGCTTTTATGTATTATTATTAGATGCTTGTTAATGTATATATTACATACATAATATTTGAATAAATATGAAAACTAATTAACTTTTCCGGTAATTCCTTTTAAATTGTTAAATCTTTTCAGAGGATATCTTAAAATTTTCAGAAGAAATATATAGTATTATCTGTAAAAGTGTATAAAAAATATTTTAATTAAAAGAAATTAATTCATTCTTTGATTCTATTTTTTTTTTCAATGTTTGAAATATTTTTAATGGAAATTTCGACCGATTCATTTGTCTGTGTGAAAAGTGCGATTTCTGCATTAAACTCTCAGATGTTTACGGCAGAAAAACGCTGTTTTACTGTGTCTTTGTAAACTTGATTATCTTCTTATCTGAATATGTACAATAAAAGTCCTGAAATATATGGGTGTGAAAAAATTACAAAGATCTTGTACATTCATTCATTTCGTGTAATCTTTGGTAAAATTAAATTTTAAAAATTAGATATTTAATAGTATCAATAAACATAGATCTGAATTTCGGTATATGGATAAAATTTTTTGAAATGAGTCGAATAAAAAAATTAACGAAGATTATAATAAAGATCAATTAATGAATAATCACATCTAGCTAATTCTTTATTAATTTGATTTAAAGTTACTATTAGAGATTAATAGAATCAGTTATATTTGTAATTACAGCAATTAAAAACATTTCATTTTTTATACAATCAAAATATATTTTCTATTAAGAGATCAACACATTTTCTAACGGAATATTTACTATGAATATAATTATACGTAAAATATTTGTAATGTTTATAATATTTATTTTAGGATAATCAGTGTTTGTTCTATTCCTTACTTAACATCGCTTGCACCAGTTAATACATTTCATCTCTACATCAAAAAAAGTGTTAAGAGGGTACTTTAAGAATGTTATAGGAAAAAATATATTGCTTTCTCTTATAGCTCCAAAACTGATTTAAATTATTTAATTTATTTATTCAGTAAACAATTTCTTATAAAATGTTGTTACAAGGTGAAAATGGCGGGTACATAGATTGAAAGTGTTATAAAAAAAGTAACACCCTTTAACATTATGAATAGTAGACATAAGTTGTTTTAAATTTCACGTGCTAGAGATATTAAATTCTTGAATCTTATGACATATTAAAGAAATTCAACATGTGCACCATTATATGGAAATCGATTTATTAACAAGTAGTTCGTAACATTTAATGTGTTACTAAATAAATTGTTGCATATATAAGCTATTTTATCTCATTGAAATTGCCAGCTTTTTGCTGAACTCATATTAAGGAAACCCAAACACAATTGGATGAATGCATGGAGTCGTCCATCATGTTAATGCAAATATGCTCTTGAGCTATTTGTAGAATGAATTTTTTGTGTGTGTGTGTGTGTTTGTGTATATATTTCTAATTACAGACTGACATTCAGTATTGCCCTTAAGTTTTCAATACATTTTTAGGACTCTCGATTTACCAAACATAGTAGATTTTGATTCTTAATGGTTTTTAACAAACTAGAAAAGGAGATCTCTCAGTAAAACACGACATTCTCTTACCGTCTTAGTAGAGAAATGCGTGAATGCTTGTAGTACAAAAAGAGTTCCAAAAAACAACATTTGGAAAAATTTTTTGGAGAGATCATCTTTCTCAATGTAAACCATTAAGTTTGGAAAGCTTTAGGTGGGAAAGCAAATACAGATAACAACAGATATTTTTGCCTATAGCAACATGTAATGCTCAAATGTAAGTTTATGCAGTATTTTTAATCATCATATTTTTATTCGACAAACGTATTTTACATCATATTTTATTTACAACGATAATGACTTATCATGATTAAATATTTGTTTTCTATTTTAGCAAACTATAATCATTTAGTGTGTCTTAAAAAATTAAAATTACATTAAAAATAAATGATGACAGTTCACACTTTGTTAAAAGAGGACGTTTCCCAGAATTAGGATCTGTTCTGGGATGTTATCTCATTAAAGAATAAATATAACAAAGAATTTTGATAAGAAAGAGTTCCCCAAGGAATTTAAAACCGAATTTGACGATTGATATTTTTGATTTATTTTAAAAATAGTTGTGTGAGCTCAAACTCATAAAACACTCCTCAAAAACGAATTTGATTGCAAATTATGTTAAATATTCGTTTATATATATGCAATTTATGCATTTTTACATGCGTTTTTTATATATTAAAGAAATATCATATTAGTTCAAAAGTCAGACGATAAAGAACTTTATTCGAGTTAAGTATTGAAAAAAAAAAAGAAAATTCAAATGGAAAAAGAACATGTTCATTTTCGGCCAAATTATTCATGCATCTAAAGTTATTAGTAATAATTTATAATTGATTTACCAAATATAATCATAACTGGTCCAAATTCTGATTAAGAATAAGTTTTATTAAAGGCATAAAACTCAATAGACACCAGATTTTAATATAGAGGAATTAACTAATAAAATGCAGTCAATCGAAGTCACTTAGCATTGTATAAATATTGAATAGAATTTCTAAGTCGAGTTTTTTAAGCGACTTTTTTTAATATTTTCCATGGTAGTTTAAATTATATTGATGTAATTAACGCTGAACTTTTAAAATCCCTAATAAACAAAATTGTTCGAAATGCATTGACTATTTAGCCGAAAAAAATAATAACCACTCAACCAACGAGAATGAATTAAATGTACTCAGATATGCATCCAATTGATATAATTTATTGATTTATTTAAATATGTATTGATCGAAATATGGACTCGAACTAAAAATGGTAAGATTCAGTTTGAAGAGTGTTTTATGGAAATGCGTTCTTCAAAATTTTTCTCAATGAATTTAAATTAAAGAAATGAAAATTTTCTTTTAAAATTGATTCCCCGTTAACATACATACTACATCTTCGTATTCCTGACTCATGGCCATAAACATTCACCACTACTACGGAAGACGTGTAGCCGATTCAGTGTTATCCAGAGTGCTTATAATATTCTCTGCATCATTCACCCATATTATTCTACTACAAACTCCAGTGAACATACTCAAGACTTACATCACGAAGGAATTATCATCCTCCTTTTTATTAAAGAACTAACTGAACGTTGCTGCGCATGAGCCACCGCAGCAGACGCCCTGGTTAATACACCTATGCTGGCTGTTGTTTATCGGCGACGAATGCTGGAATTTGTACACCAGTACCGAACTGGACGTCCACAGCGGGCGACAGGTGGCTTTTTCCGATGAATCACGTTTTATGCTCCATCGGACAGATGGACGTTGGCAACCCTGCAAACAAACACCCTGCAACAATTGCCGGAAGGATCAAGCTCGAGGAGGGGGCATTATGGTTTGGGGAATGTTTTCCTGGCATTGACTGGGTGCACTCATCATTGTGGAAGGCACGATGGATCAGCACAAGTACGCATCTGTCCTTGCGGAACGGCCACGCCACTGGAGTCGGCATGGCTCAACATTCCAGTGAACACCTTCAGAAACCTAATTGACTCTCTTCCTGCACGTCTCGCAGCGGTCCGCTCTGCCGAAGGTAGTTCTTCTGGCTTTTGACAGGTGGTCACATTAATGTGACTGGACTGTGTAATTAGTACAGAATTTTCCTGTATTATAGATAAATAATGAACAGTTTGCATATAAAGCTAGACTGAGACTTTTATTGAATTCATATTGTAATTTTCACTTTTAATAATATATAAGCATTTCAAAATGTACATTTAGTGTGCATGTATGTTCATTAATATAAGATTCCTTTTATACCACACAATACTTAATTTCATCGTTTTAATATTTCTATATTTGGCTTTTTTCCATGTAAAAGTTTTATTTAGTATTGTGGGCTTTATTACAATTTTTTTATCATCAAAACGGATTATTATT
The DNA here is from genome assembly GCA_021605095.1 of Caerostris extrusa. NCBI lineage: Eukaryota > Metazoa > Arthropoda > Arachnida > Araneae > Araneidae > Caerostris > Caerostris extrusa. Next base: position 10,623 of record BPLR01014317.1, on the reverse strand, counting down.
CTGAGGTCTTTATCCAATGGAGGATAGAATTTATTGGTTAAGTTTTATTTCACTACATGAATCTACGGAGAATTATCTAAGATAGTACTAAAAATTCGCATTGAAGTTGGTATCTCTGATCTGAAACTGTTATAAATTAAGTTAGTGTATTAAAATTTAAAGTAAACTTAAATTAAATCTTAATGAAAAATTTAAACTTAAGTAAAAATTATATTTTTAAAATTTATTCTTATTTTTGATTATTTGTTTTTAATTTATTGCTCATATTGAAATGAGAAATTCTAGATTTAGTTAAAAATCTGACAGAATAACACTATTTTTTTTTCTTCCCTTTCTTATCCAATATCACGAATCCCCTGAACCAAGTTCAAATTCTACGAATGCGGAACCGGACATACCAGTTGAGGAATACTTGTAGGGTATTATTTGCCCCGAAAACTTACATACCTTCCTTAATATAATTTAAAATAATCACACATCTTCTTCCTACTTCCAAATGGAAGTAAATACCGTCATAAAGTAAACACAGGCCTGATAGCTTCAAACTTCACCAGCAAGCTCATAGCAATTAAAGAGGCTGTTGCTATATATCTAAATGATTCAAATATCTCAGGCCTCACTGACGGGTCAGTGATTTTTTTTCTGACTGCAAGTCGGCTCTGGAAGCAATTAAAAATGGAGATACTAACATCACTTCTGCGATAAATGTTTTGCTCGAGATTCTACACTGTAGAGGCAAATCATGTAATCTTAAACGGATTCCTGCACATGTCAACATTGTGGGCAACGAATGCGCTGACTCGTTAGCCAAAGATGCCAGGTACAATGATCAACCCAGAACTACCACCACACTTGCAGATGCTAATGCAGTTGCCAAAAATCCTCATAACTTTAAGAAGCCACTCATCACGGATTTCAACTGCCCTAGGAAGTTGACATCAATTATTAGCAGACTCAGAACTAATCATTACAGTGGGATGAAGATTCTCCCAGACAAGACCAAGGAATACATCCCCTGCAGAAATTGCCCCAACGCTTTCCTACACCTAAGCACATTCTAGAGTGCCCAGCACTCTCTCCCCATGTTTTGCAATTGGGTAGGGTGCCAATCGAGGCCAACTTAAGAGAAGTCCTGGTAATAGTGAAGCGGCGCCATTGCTGGCGGCCGCTATCGTAAAGACTTTTGACTTGATCTAACATTGATAATTATATTTTAAATCCATGGACACGATAACAACATGACAACAACAAAATAATCCCAAATATAAATGCGTCAAATTATAAAAGATAGAAAAATTAAGATTTATAGTTGCAAATAGATAATCAAAAAGTTAAATAAAATAATGATTAATATATAAAAACAAAAAGCTGGTACAGTTAGGGTTCATCCCCATTTTCTGCAAAGTGAGAACGATTAATAAACTGGCATAAGTCCTATCGGAATTCATTTGGTTAGCTAAGTTTGAATGTGGATGAAATAATTGGTTAACTTTTTTAAATATAAAATAAATAAGTTGGTAAATTTTATTTCAAAGATCAAGGTTTCTTAACTTTTTTTTTTTTTGTTCCATGTAATCCTTTTGCAAATAAAATAAAGTTAAGAACTTTTGTCGTATTTATATTTTTAAATGAGTAAAATAAAATTAAAATAATTCAATTATAATAAAAGCCATTAAAAGTTTGATTGACTAAAAATGCTTCAGCTCTTTCATTGAAATATAAATTAATAATAAAATTTATTATAAAGCATATAAAATAAATTATATTGCTAAAGGTGTGTCTAATGCAACTGGCAAATACTTAGATAGTTATCTTTATGCCATAAGCAAGGGCTGCACCGATGTTACTCATTTAGCACTACCCAGGGGGCACGAGTAGCTTGAAGATATGCTACGGACGCGAATAACACTACCCCCGCAACGCTCTACGATCTATTAGGACCGGTACCTACTGTTTAAAGTGGATTCCGAACCACTACACAAACAACCATGGCACCGCCGGGACTCGAACCCGAAATCTGTGTTACTGAACGTCAGAGCGCTAGTCACTCGGTAAAAATTTTTAGAAAATTTTATGTATGAATTGCTAGATGCTGCGTATGTCAAGGCCATTCAGGATATTTACTAAAGTACAAAGGAGACATAAACTGAGAGGGCATTTAGTATATCATTATTAATGCTAGGGAGGGAGTTTTAAAATTTTTAGAAAAGTTTATGAATGAATGGCCGAATGCTATGTATGACAAGGTGCTATTATCTAGGTATGTCTTGTGCCTATTATCGTGAAGTACAAAGGAGACTTGGTAGTATTCTCAAGTCTGAATGATTTCCATGTAAAATGTACTGCAAAGACCCTTACTGGACCAATGCAAATTTAACAACAACCATTGTGCATTTCACCAAACCTTCTCCTTTACAAGTCCTTTCTTTATCGCTCAATACTATGTTCCCACCCCTCCTAAACACGCCACTATAGCTTTGAAATTTTAAACATCTAGAAACGGGGAAGAGAAGAATCTATTGAATTGAATTAAAATAGCCTAAAGGAATTGACAGTATACCTCGGCTTGCAAAGTTGGCGACTTTTTCAACATATAGGAATCTAAATTAAACTGGGACATTGTTATTGGTAAAATGGTAATGTAATATTATTTATTTATTAAGCACATTTTATATGGCTTTTATAAGGCGATAAATATGTTTTATTTATTTATTTATTTTATGACATGCCTGTCTATGAATAGCACAAAAGCGTGAAAATAATGTCAAAATGAAAAATCCACCAACCACAGAATTGATTTAAAACCAAATTGGGGCATTTCTTAATGAATATTAATCCAATAACAATAATGAATATTAATCCAGCAATAATATGTTCCCAAAAATTAATCTGTATTGTTCCTCTAAATTGGCGAAACAGCACCATGGTGGGAAAGGCCGTCTGCCTACTGGCAGGTTTCAGACAAGAGATGTTTTTCTTTTTTACAATGTAATTGTCATCCTCCCGTAAAACCAAATTGGGGCATTTCTTAATGAATATTAATTAACGAAATTTTTTTAGTTGATTTAGGCTTTGTATTAGGAGTATTTATGTCGATTTTGGTCAAATTTAGATGTTGATTCTGGCCGTGCGTAAGCGGACACGCACTTTGAGAAATATATAGAGAGGCCCATAAAAATAAAAGGAATTGCAAATTCCAATTAATTTCAAACTCTGTTCAAATCTAATGCCGTGTGTATTTTTCAAATGAAAAATATTGAATAAGAAATCAGTAATAGCAATAATAATATAATAATAATAATTCAGAAACTTATATTTTACATTTTAAATATTTTTTTAAATTCAATTTTATTTTAAAGCCATTCTCGCGTAAGTGCGTGTTTGTAAAATGAATTGGATCTTTGTTGTTTTTACAATAGTAAACGATAATTCTTTACCAATCTGATCAAAAATTAGCAATTTGTAAAACCATGTTAATGAAATTTATCATAAAATATGTTCACCAAAAAGTTAATCTGTATTCTTCTTCTACATTGGCACCATGGGGGGCAAGGCCGTCTGCCTACTGGCAGATTTCGAGACAAGAGATGCTTTTCTTTTTTTTTACAATGTAGGGTTGTCATCCTCCCGCCCAACGCTCTACAGTCTCATTATACCGGGACCTACTGTTAAAGAGGATTCCGAACCATTACGAACATCCAGGGCACCGATGGAACTCGAACACGAAACCTATGGCACCGAGAGCGAGTCAGTCGGTCATCAGGTCCCATCTCTATTACTATTTTGAATATTTAAAAAAAATTGAATTATATGATAAATCTGCTATATCGCAGACCACAGTTTGTGAATTAGTTACACCATTTTTTTCAAAAATTTTTTATAAAAAATGAAGAATCTCTGAGAATGAAGAGATAATAAAATTCACTTTAATTTATATTGTTTTCAACTCGGAAAACCTTTGTAATCTTCATTGATTGTACATTATTTTTGTGTAACGAAGATTAAATAATAAATAATAATAAGTTAATAAATATTAACAGTTTCAAGAATGCTAATGTTCATTGTTTCTCATGAATTATCATCATTTATTATCATTTTCTATGAAATTAGCATTATTTATTATTCATCTAATGCAATCTTTCTTGGGAATTTACGTTAACGTGCATGTTGTTTTCTATTTTGTCAAAACAGGATTAAAATACGGATATATGGATTGTAAATTTATAACTTTTACCAAGCTGTAGGTTGATTTTGAAATATTTAATTTATTTAAAATGTTTATGATAAACTACTGTAGATAACTATACTTCTTACCTTGCAATAAAAACTAAAATCAATTGGATCTTTGATGTTTTTACAATTCATTATTCTATCGCGTTCTGGTCCTCGGTGCCAATTTCGGGTTGGAGTCCCGAATGTTATGGATGTTTGTAAATTCACTTTATGTCATTTAGGTATTTAATATGATTATAGAATGTTGGGCGTGGGGCTGACAACCCTTACAAAATATCAGCTTTGAGCAAACTTCTGCCTACGGGTGTTTCCATCACAACATAAGAAACAACAACACAATAATAATCGATAGCGATACCACGCGGATTCTTTTATCAATCAAAGCGAAAAAACAGTAATTTAAAATTCCATATAATCAAAGCGAAAATTAGTAATTTGCAAAATCATTAAAAAATGTGCACACCTAAAAGTTAATCTGTGTTATTATTTTGAATTTTACTAAAAAATAAATTAGGTGATAAATCTATTAGAAACATATCGCAGACCACAGTTTGTGAATTAAAATACGCCTTTATCCATAAAAATGAAGAATCTATAAGAATGAAAAGATAATAAAGTTTAATTTAAATTTTTTTTTAAATGAAAACCTTCGTAATCTTGCTCGATTGTATAGTATTTTTGTGTAACGAAGATTAAATATTAACAATAATAATAATAAGATAATAAATATTAACAGCAAACAGTTCTGAAGAAAGGTAATGTTCATTGTTTCACTTGAATTATCATCATTTACAATCATTTCCCATAAAATTAGTATCATTTATTATTCATATGAAGCAACAGTTTCAAAATTAAATTAACTCGCATGTTTCTATTATTGTGTCAAAAGAAGACTAAAATATAGGTATATAGATTGTAAATTTATAACTTTTTCGTAAGCCTTAGGTTGATTTCGAAGTACACGGTGATTATAATAAAAGTCCCACTTCCAAAATGCTGTAAAAAAAAAACCACTCGTCGCAATGAGTTCAAATTTTAACTGAAGATACTTGAAGAAGGTTCTAAACGGTACGACGTCCAAAAAAAGTTTTGAAGGACTTGGAAGTCACTTTTTCCGTCAAAAAACCGAAACAATCAAGTACATTGAACACTACAGATGGTTTAATGTTCAACTCATGCCAAATACGTTGCAATTTCGATTCAAAATATCACTGGAAGCACAATTCACTTTCTTTATGTCGCTTACAGATGCTATTTATTAATGCATTTTGGAACTTTTTTGATGCCGTACCGTTTCCCTCTTTTTCAAGTATTCAAATTTGAACTCATTGTGAAGAGTGGTTCTTTCTTTACAGCATTTTGAAAGTGGGACTTTGATTGAAATCACACCGTATTTAATTTATTTAAAATGTTTATGATAAATCACTGTCGATCGTTATATTTCCTACCTAGCAACAACTGCTGGCGGTTGTGGGGTTAACGAATGTCCCCTGGTAAGGTAAGGTCATTTGGTCACAAAGGTAAATAAAGGTTACCAGTTTTTGTACCATGTTTACCAGTGTCTGGCGTTTTAAGCGATAACTTTGCCAAATAGGTAGCTCGATTTGCTTACTGGCTGTAAAAATCGTCATAGGAAGTACGGGGATATCTTCACTGCCAATAAGAACAGAGAATGGGTGTCTTTTACAATTCTATTAGATGCACACTTTAGCCAAATTTGGCAAGTTTTTCAGCCAAGTTTGACGTAAATAAAAATTTTGCAAAGCTTTGTTATTGCATTCTGATTGTCGACTTCTCGTGTGACGGATAACTTCCAGTGCAATTACTAATTTCTTGCACGTGCATTTAAGAACGAAGGTAAACGACATTTTTTTTTTTTTTACTGTTTGTGTTATATTCTTAAGAAACATTTAAAAATATTTTTATTTATTATATATACTATGATATTTCTACTAAATTTTAACATATCCGAAAATTTTTTTAACGAAGTAAGTTTTAACGCTAATATTTATTGGCGGACCTACCAAAAGTTATCTTTTCTGTGATTATTTATGTATTAAATTAAAATATACCATTCTATATAGATGACGAAATACTGAGATAAAATAAATGTAACTTATTTTTCTTTCGTTTAATTATTTTAGCTATGGTTTATTAAGATTTTATTTGATTAAGATAGACTTTATTATACAAGTTTATACAAATAAGTTTAATAATAAATTTATATTTATAAATAATATCAAAGTTATATATATATACATATGTGCATTGAATTTAACACTAGAATGTAACTCATTACCCCTAAAGAATTTCTAATAATTCTTTAGCATCTGCATTTAATGCAACCTGTAGCATTTAATTGGTTAATATTTATGATTAATATTTTATTTTTTAATTAATTCATTAATTATTGTGCCAAATGTGTAATGTGTATATTCATGTAATTCATGGGGGGATGTACCTTCAACTTTACATTGTGAAATTTATGAATACTTGTATTTAATTTTTAGTTGAAATTTCCATTAAATGTGTTTTATACTTCCATTAAAATTTATACTAATTTTGTTTTAAAAATAAATTTATTGATATACTTTTTTTAAAATGTTTTGTTCATCGAGTAAATATTTGCATTAAACTTTTTCTTAATTGTGTTTTAAAAATAAATTCATTGGTATACTTAGTTTAAAAATGTTTTGCCCATTAAGTAAATATTTCCATTAAAATTTCTGTTAATTGCGTTTTAAAAATACATTCAATGATATACTTTATTTAAAAATGCCCATCAAGTAAATATTTCCTTAAAAATTTTTCAGTTACAAGCATACAAAGTAAACTGCACGCAAATTATTAAACAGTGGGTTTTTTTTTAAACTTAGGACAATTTTAGAATCCAATATTGAACTTTACAATTTAACTTAAAGAAAATCTTCCTGAATTGATTTTGAAGTTCTACTAAAGGGAACATCTTTCTTTTGGGTATTCCCTGGTCTTTTTTTTTTTTTTTTTTTTTTACTTGTCCCTGCCTCTTTCTTTGTGGTTTTAGGCATGTTCTCACCCCTCCACCCCAGAGGGGTCGCTTTTCACTGGTTCCCCCCCACGAAACACACAATAGTAGTGTATTACCTCAAACTCATGCATGGAAATAAATATATGAATGCCAGGATAAAAAAAAGAGCAAGAAACATGCTTTATCGTTCCGTGCCATGTCATAAAAAGTGCTGTGTTCTAATCTATGTAATTTATTGCACAAAAAAATCATGGGTATTGTTTTATTGAGCGGAGTCCGGGGTTTTTGACTAATAATTATTTAATTAAATAATGTAAAATTGTTTATAAAGATCGCCAAGACAATTTTATTTCTAAGTGAAAATGAGATTTTCAGAAAAGAAAATTGTTTGGAATTCTATAGTTTTTCTTTCTTTGTTTAAGATTGCTTTTATGTGTTTTGTTCTTACATTAAATTCTAAATATTATGAGTAACCCATCCGATTACATTTTTTAATTTTATTTATTTTTAAATACTGTGAAGTTAAAAAATATTGTACAATTGTATATAATATTATATAAACCCGATAACAGCTTGTATTTTTTTTTTACTGCGTTTTTTCCCCATAGTGGAGATCAACAAAATAAATACGTCATCTGGAAAATTAATTCATTAGGCTGAAATAAGACTTCTTTGCTGTCATCATTCCTAAAAAAAAAAAAAAAATGTTTGAAAATGTAATTCTAGTGTAGCATACTTCTCCATTAGACTTCCTGTGTAACTCTAAATAATCCGCTACGTAGTAAATGCTAATGTCATCAAGTAAAATAAAACAAAACATTTAAAATTTCTGGCAATCATCCCTAATTATAATTGGTTCTATTATTTTATTGATGATTTATTTATCTAACATATTCATTTTCGTTTGAAAGTGTGATTTTTCAAGAAAAGAAAATGGTTTGGAATTGCTATTATGCGTTTTGTTCTTACTTTAAATTCTAAATTTTATGAATAACCTGTATATAGACTGCCTAACAGATATATATTATAAATATATAATAATAATTTATTTGTTTATTTTTGTAATGATTCTGCGATATCCTTAAATGAAGTAAAGATATTGGTTTCCAGGCTGAAAACATTACAAATACTTCACTTTTCAAATGAAAAGATCAATTTTGATTCAACATAATAGCAAGTTAGATAATGATTATTGAAAAGAAATTCTGTATTTATTGTTATTTAAAACTAATTCATTAATTTTGAAAATTTAATTCATGGTGTAAGATGTCTGTATAGATAAGTGATATAAGATTTAAAAAATAATTTTAATATAGAACTTTTGTGATTTATTTTATGTTAAAGAGCACTTATTTTATTTTAAATTATTATTAAAATTTTCGAAAAAATAGCCAAAATAGTTTTCTGCTTTTCTTTAAATACAGATTATTGAATACAATTACGTATTTCATACTCGCTTTAAAAGAAAATTATTCCAGTAAACAGAGTTTAATTTTTATATTATTTTAAAGAAAAGCTTTTATTAAACAATCCCCTGCAAATGCAAATCACTAGAAGATTTCTTAGAACTTCAAACGATGGCCGCAAATGTACCATAAAAAAATACTTGTTGTATCATTGTTTGGTATCTTCTGTTTTACATGGAAAGTCTACTATTATCATATTAGATTTTGTATATATATAATATAACTTAGAATAGCCGAAACTGATTGGGAAGAATTCAACTGAATTTTCCAATCAATATAAAATGAATAAATCGCAATAAAACAAATAAATTGATTGCATTGTTTTTAAACAAATTAACTACATTGAATTTAAAAATTAGATTTTCTCTTACTGAATTTTTCCACACCATTTTTTAATCGTAAAAAGAATCGTGCATGAAAAGTTACTTAGTTTTATTTCTTCGAATGATTTTTTTTTTTAAGTAGAAAAGAACAGATAAAATTATTGTAAAGTAATCAATATGCTTTTTATAACCCCCCCCCCCAATATCTTTTTATAACCTCCTTTTTATAACTTTTTATTTTTTATGGTCTTTGCCTGGTTTAGGAATCATTTTTATTATTGCTTGTTTTCAGCATGAGGGGAAATGATGGTAAATCAGACATTTATTAAAAATTTTTGTGATATTAGTGATGGCTTTAGTGTGGAGGCACTGGAGAGCTTTATTTGGAATATTGTCAGCGCCTTTACTCGGTTCAACTGAAATATATTCCCCGTCCGCGTCGTTTCGGTTTCGTTTTTTATTCTTTTCTTCGCGATTGATATTTTTGGGTTTTTTTATTCAGCTATTACGACGGTGCTCAACTTATTTTCTTATTTTTCCTTACATTTTTAATCTACTCTTTTTTTTTGCAGTATTTGGTTTAATTATAATTTCTCTCTTCTCTTGTAAAATCTAGGAGAAAAAAAAAATTCGTTTTTCTTTTGGCTACTTCTTTACATTTTGCTTAACTTTAATTGTTTACTGATATTAGTGTATTAATTTCTTATCATTCGTTTTTATTTTTTGCTAAATTAAATTTCTTCTTAAATGGCAATGGGCTTGAACAAATACAACTGTTTCCCATTCACCAAGTTGGAGGTTATGATCGCTGCGCGACCAAGGTACTCCGAGAAATCACCCCGATTCGCGAAACAATGGAATTGTCTTCACTCCTGCTGAAAAGGCTAACATTTTTCTGATCATGTAGAAAATTCTTTTCAAGAAAACGAAGAACCTTATGACGATTCTCACATTGAAATTGTAAAAGACAGTATTGCTCACTTTTTACATAATACGACCTCTATTTCTATACCTCAACTCATAAGTCCAAACTATGTCAAATCTGTCATCTGCAAACTAAACATTCGAAAATGAAAAGGACCTGACAATATTCTAACTAAAGCAATCATTAACATTTTTAATAAATGCCTGATTTCCCATCCTGCTAGAAACACACCATAATAAAAAGTGAATCCTAAACCAGGCATAGATCATAAATTCCTGCAGCATTTTCGTCCTACTACTATTAAATTGGATAGTTTAGAAGAGTAACTGATCGCGAAGCAATCATCTGCTCGGCTTAAAATGAAATAAAAAAAGTTTGGATATAAAAAAACATGATTAACAAAAATTAGAGAAAATGCTTCACATGGAGAGAAGGAAAAAAAAAAGAAAGAAAAGGTGTGTTATATATATACATATATATAACAAAAATAATAATGAATAATATTGCCCCAGAAAAAAATTTTTTTCTTTTTTTAGGTCAGCTGGAACGATGAACAAACGAATGAATTAAAAAAAGATTATTTAAAGTGATTTTGAACTTCATTGATTCATTTTGAAGTTGCGTAGGGATAGTTGTATCTACCGTTACCCTGAGTAAAAATGGTATGAG
>BPLR01014316.1:0-36828 GCA_021605095.1 Caerostris extrusa | reverse complement strand
CACATGTATAACAAGATTAATAGGCAGCTGTTTTTCACGGAAATAAGCATTGCCTCAACGTTTGGTTAGACTTATTGAAACTGTTCGTTGCACTCAATTATAAGAATTTCAACCATGGATCACCAAAAATGGAGCATTTCCTCACTAGGATTCCTTAATTCATGAGTTTCCAGACGAGAAATTTCTGGGCTGATGAACTGGAAAGGATGGACTAACATCATGGCCTCCTAATATTGCTCCTCTTAATTATTTCATTTGGGATTATATCAAGGACAGAGTCTTTGCCTCATCAGTTGCTGACGTTGAAAAATTGAAAGGCTAGGGATAAAAGATGGTGGATTGAGAGGATGGACTAACAGCATGGTCTCCTGATATTACTCCTCTTAATTTTTTTTTCGTTTGGGATTATATCAAGGACAGAGTCTTTTATCATCAGTTGCTGACGTTGAAAATTGAAAGGCTAGGATAAAAGATGGTGGATTAGGAGAGATGGACTAACAGCATGGTCTCCTGATATTACTCCTCTTAATTTTTTCGTTTGGGGTTACATCAAGGACTTGCAGAAAGCCTCTGCTTTCATCAATTGCTGACGTTGAAAAATTGAAAGGCTAGGATAAAAGATGGTGGATTAGAGAGGGATGGACTAACAGCATGGTCTCCTTCTGATATTACCCTCTTAATTTTTCGTTTGGGATTATATCAAGGGACAGAGTCTTTGCCTCTCATCAGTTGCTGACGTTGGAAAAATTCCTGAAAGGCTAGGGATAAAAGATGGTGGATTAAAGAGGATGGACTAAACAGCATGGTCTCCTGATATTACTCCTCTTAATTTTTTTCGTTTGGGGTTATATCAAGGACAGAGTCTTTAAGCCATCAATTGCTGACGTGTTGAAAAAATTGAAAAGGCTAGGATAAAAGATGGTGGATTAGAGAGTGATGGACTAACAGCATGGTCTCCTGATATTACTCTTAATTTTTTTCGTTTGGGGTTATATCATGGACAGAGTCTTTGCTTCATCAATTGCTGACGTTGAAGAAAAGGGAAAGGTAAAGACGCTGTATGTACTGCTACAGACATTTTTAAGAACACTAGGCAAGAATAGCTTGATATTCTTCAAAACTACCATAGGAGCTCACGTAGAAGTCTACTGAAGTACGTGGTCTTATTAAAAACTTATAACAGTACTTACAATGCATTTTGAACAAATATATGTCTAATTATAATAATATTAGTACAATAAATTTGTACTAATCAGGACAAAAGGCTTTGTGCTGACCCTGTATGTATATATATATATATATATATAATTGTGAGTGTGTGTGTTCCAGCATAACTTAATAACTATAGCACTAAGCGTCCTAATTTTTTTCACTGAACTCTTTTCTTTACCTGTATGTAATCGATGATAATCTCGAAACAATAGTGGCATTTCTTTTAATTCAGCAAAAACCTTATTTAGTGCTTGGTGCCGTATGGTAACGTGAATGCTTCGTTAAATGAGTTATTCTTTTATTACTTCATTTTAATTTTTTATTTATTTAGAAATCTTCTAGAAATTAAAATATAAATTTTTTGAATTTTGTGTAATTGTGTTCTTTTTTTAATATATTTTTGTTCATTTCAAAATGCTCTATTATATAGCTTATTTAAATATTGCCTTATAATTTTTTATTTATAAATAGTTATACAAAAATGCCACTTGTAATGTGCCAAACAATAATTTTGAACTCTTTCATCGATATTTTTTTTCCTTATAAAATTTACTAAAACTAAAATGTTTTATTTTATGTAATTGGGCAACACCACAGATCATATCTGCTAGTTATTCATATTTTTTAAATATCGTTCTTTGACATGTGCCACAGAAGGATTTGTGGATAGAATATGTTTTTTTTTTAATTTTTAGTGAATATTAAATTTTCGAATGAGTACATCGTAAAATTTTTTTAAATATTTTATAAATTATTTTGGCTAATTTACACTAAATTGTTTGCAGTGTTTCCAAATAGGATGGTGATAGCTTATATGAAAAAAACTTTAAATTAGGTTATTTTTTTTTTTTTTTTTTTTCAAATACTTCATTCCAATTTTAAAAAATTCATGTCCAAAAACTTTGTAAAAATTCAAAAAATTAGTACTTTAAATTATTCGCAATATTTTAGGAGTGAGAAGAGAGTGTATTAATAAGTTATAATACAAATTGAAAAGTAGTTTTTTCAAAAAAAAAAAAATTACAGTTAATTGAAATATTTTTAAGGGTGAAGTCATGTGAAACAATATCACATAACACAGTTGAAATACTCATACTTAATTCAAGATTATCACATTTCTATTCTTGAAAACTGAATTTGAATTGCATACCGTGTATAAATCGAGCATTATCAAAACTTTTTTCTAAAGCTAAATTCTGAGGGTCGACTTATATACGCTAAACTCACTACTACTATACACTACGCTATCCGCTAAAACTGACAAAAAAAAAAAAAAAAAAAAAAAAAAAGTACCTTTTCCATTGCCAGCGCAAGCGATAAATTATCAAATATCGCTAAATATATCAAGTTTTTTTAATTCTTTAGTGTTCTTTTTTATGCAAGAAAAAATTTTTTTAATGAGTTATGAAAATGAGTCGTTTTTATTTTCGAAAGTTTTTATATTGCTGATTTGCTGCGCCAACAACGTCTTAAATTAATTTTGCTAATGTACTGTTATTACCTATGCACTACTAGATTACGTGCTTCCAAGAATATTTTAAACTTATAGTTTAAATTATACTTTTAGTTTAAATTATAATTTTTTAAGTTAAGAATAAACCAGAATAAGAATACGAATGCTACAATTATAAATTGGCGTAGGTTAAAAATTATCATTTTAAACTGGCTCTGTTTTCAATTTAAATAATATAGTCTAATAAGATAATAAAAATAGTTTTTTTTTTTTTTTTTTAGTCTCTTTAATTTGCTTTAAAATTTGATTTTATATAAAAGCTTATTTATATTATGAATTAGATTTTTAATAATAATAATATTAAAATATTGATATTATTTATATATTATATAATAATTTTTAAGTGAATTCTTGATTTAATCTAAAAATTATTTCCTTTATATATATATATATATATAGATATAGATATATTATTTTTATTAACATAATCATTAATAATTTCATTATTTTTTATACTATACATTGACATATATTTAAGAAAAAAGTATGAGTCTTTTTTTTTTTTTTTTTTTTTTTTTTTGAAGAATTATTATTCTTAGTTATTTTTTTGTATGAATATAAAATAAATTAAGATTTTCCATAACACGACTCGATTTAATTTTTGTTGATTTTTAAAATTTAATACTTGGCTAATTAATGATAGGAAGTCTCACTACTATATGTACAAAAATCTACAATATTGTATTAAAAATTACATAGTTTTTTTTTTTTTTTTTTTAATGCATAGTTAACTGATATTTATTGACGAAATTAATTTTTAATTTCGAAACCTTCATTTTTTTGTGATTATGATTCGCAGAAAGAAAAATTTAATTAAATCTAATCTGTGAAAAAGAATTTTTTTTTTTCGCATTTAAATAAATCATTAAGGTATTTGACAAAAAAAAAAAAAAAAAAATTAACTAAAAGATAACGTACTATCATTTCTCTTTAATTTTATTAAAGTCATGTACCGTTTATTTCGTGTATAAGCCGAGAATTTTGAACTTTTTCTAAAGCTAAATTGCGGAGGTCGGCTCATATACGGATCCGTTAATCTCGCAAGAATCTTAAGTACTTTTAAATTAGCTGGGCGCGAGAGATAAATCGATATCGATTGATGAATCTTTAGCTTCTATTTCTTAAAATATAAAAAGAAATTTTAACGAGCTATTGTAACCTTGCTTCCTCCTACACACTGCAAAAGCGCCCCTGTTGCGTTCAGGAGAAATGGTCGATAGGCCTCGAGACTCTCACTCGAGAGAAAGTACAGCAAAACCGGCGCTGCCGCTGAGAAACATTTAATTTACAATGTCGCATCCAGAGAGGAAATATATTTAGCGCAACTGGTGAACAGATTCTCACCCGGAGGAAGTATATTTCGCGCATCCAGCGCGTACCTGAATATCTTTACTTTTGGCTTAGAAGTGAAATCCTTCCACTAATCAAATATATGTCATTAAATGTATTAAATATTGTATGTCTGGGGTATTTGTGTGAGTGCAAATAAAGCTGTCTGTTCTCAAACCTATGTCTCAAGTCTCAACCCAACCACACCCAGTTACAATCCAGCTACACAACCCACAACACTACACTATTCGTTTTATGCAAATGATTCGTTTTATTTCCGAAATTGTTTATATTACTGCATTACCGCCAAAACGAAAAATATGATATTGAAGAAATTTACGGGTTCAATAAGGGTAGTACTGAATTGATTACAATAAAACCGTTCATTCGCGATTCTTGAATCCATGCCGCGAGTTTTCCCTCCAAGGCATGAAACGTAGACCTATATTGTAGGCCCATGCTACCTTTTTTTATTTTGGAATCTCCTGTAATTCAAAACTACACTCTCGGACACGTTTAGATTTTGTTTTTTTTTCTTATACGTTTAGATTTTGCCAATGCATTTGCATCTGCAAAGGAAGTAGAAATGGCAGTCTGATCCAGACTTCTGACATTCTTCGCCAAAAAGAATCTGCAATTTCATTAAATTCCAAATCCACATGAGTAGGGAACCCTTGTGGATACACATTTTTGTGCAAGCAGTGGATTTGTTCTAAAAGAGATATAATGTTCAAAATCATACTTGAGAAACCTTTATTAAGAGCCTGTAAGGCAGACCTTGAGTCAGTGAAGATAGTAATTCCATTCATTTGCAGTGATGGAGGTAGACTCAGATAGGCCTTAAGTGTCTTTTGAATAGTCAGCAATCTCCTGTGAAGTATGTTATTACGTTGTTATTAGGCATTGTATGTTAATTATAAATAGTGATAGAACTCCTTATGTTACATAACGTTTCGATCAATAGACACGAAGCAATCATTTCAAATGATAAATCTAAAGAATGAATGTCGCACATTCGTTTATCTTCACTCGTACCTTTAGATTACTCCCTTATCTTGTTGTAGGATAATACGTAAATTCTTCAAATAGATCTTCCACTCATATAGTACAATAATCAATAAACACACTGAGCTACATCAAAAGTTTACAGTAGTTTTTCAAAAACATAATTTTTACATATTACACAATATAGCGAATAAACAAAATTCAATAGTTCCTATGCCTATTAAATCAAATCAAGAGCAGGAAAAACAAAGTTTGTGAGCAAACGGAAATTTGTTTTCCACATATGCATACTTTCAAATCTGTTGTGCATTGCACAAGCCCTTGTTAATGAATAATTATCCTTAAAAAATTAAAAAGATAAATAGGATAAATAGCAAAAATAAATAATAATTCGAAAAATAAATATTTTTCTCCAAGAAAATTATGAAAAAGCATAAAACTTTAACAAAATTGTCAGAAAAAATTAATAATCATTTTTATTTAAAAATTTATAAACAAGAAAATATATTTGCATATTAAGACAAAACCAGTCGTAGTTTTAGAACCTGATATAGCAATTTACAATTGGGATTTTTCTCTTGGGTTTTAAAAGTCTGAACAATTTGTTATTCGGTTCTTGAGAATTGTTGAGAAATAACAGGTCTTAAGGTATAGCATGTATACAATAAGATGCATTTTTTTAGACCAGACAAATGAATGCTGATATACTACGTCAACGTTTCCCTCATAAGGATGCACAAATTTGTTAACAACCATCCTCAGAGATTTACCTGACAAATTGGGGAAGGGGGATGTGAAAATTATCCCACATATCTTAATTCCTCATATTTATGTTTTTATAAAAAAATTATAATAAATAATTTATTTTGAAATGTGACTGAATTATTTACTTTGAAATGTCACTGAAATGTTTTAATTTGTGTACGATTTTTGTAAAAACTGAAAGCGAAATTGATTGTACTTCCCTTTAATCAAGCAAATCCTATAAACTATTTGCTGATATTTATGTCAGAAAAATTTTTTTCAAAAGCAAATGTTTAACCAAGAGACGCATTTTAATGCATTATAAAGTAGAAATTTTAACAGTTTCCCTTGACACAATTATACAAGTTAAATAAATTATGTTCCTTAAATTTAGCTTGCTTATGTTAGGATTTTGCATGTCGAATTCCTTCTGTACTGATTCGGTGCAATTTACAGAAAAACTAAATAAATATAAGAAAGATTTTACTTTTTGAAAATCAGAAAATTAATATTATTCTTTCAGACAAATCAGAATTTCAATATTTTCAATTGAAACAGCCTTAAAGTTGGTACTGAATCTTACAAAATCTTTTTTTAATTAGAAAATTCTTTGACTTGAATTGAATTTGAAATATGCTTCTTTAAGTTAAAATAACACAAGGTAAAAACAGCAATAAGAATTTGAATAAAATACTTTTCAGAGATTATTTTTACACCTGGAGAAACAGCAACCATATTAATAACTGAATCATGCTATCTTCAAACTACTTGAAAAATACTTGCTATCTAATATATGCAAGTTCTATACTCAATACACTTTAACACATAATCCAACAGACTATGTAGTAATAAAAATTCCAATTTTACGAAATTATTTGGGTATAACAGCTTTAATGTTCGATTTTTAGATAAGTATTCTTTTTAATTAACCCAGGATTTCTAAATTTGACATAAAAATAAAAAAACTTTACAATGGGAAAAGTAAAACAATCAACTAAATTAAAAGAAATTATGTTATAATATAAATTTTTAGAAATTTCAACAATGAAATTTAATAAACTATATTCGATTTAAACATCCTACAAAATATCCATATTAAATTTCATTCAACCACAATCTTCATTGCTTAATAGTCATTTTTAAAATCATACTTTTAATGGTATCTAGAAAATCGATTCTAAACAATAATATATTTTTGATGAACAGCAAATATATCATAATGAAATCATAATTTTTGTAATAAACATGCCAGGTTGGTTTATTTTTATAAAAGCTCTTGCACAAACCTTTTGGTTGATAGAAAATAAGCATTCAAGTAGTAAGGAGAGAAAATTTTATAAAAATAAAAATTTGCTTCAAATATGATTCATTCTAAAATAACTAACATTATTTAAAATTTTAAATAGAAAACAATTAAATACTTAGGAGAGGATTTTATAAAACAACATTTTTTAATATGTGATAATTATTAAATCGGCAATATGAGATTTACTCAAAAAAAGTAGTGTAAATAAACACATTTCAAATCATTTATATATTGTGTATTTAAAACAAATGGATAAACATAACAAATTAATCATCAATATTTTATTATAATAAATTAAACCAACAAAAGTACATTAATAAAGTGCTTTAAATACATAAAACATCAACATAACTTCCTTAAAATGCTTAGTCTTAAAACACTTTCATTAGAAAGCAAGACACAATATCATTACAGTATACAGCATATATTTTGTGACACAACAGTTCTTAAAATGTATTTACTTTAAAATCCTTCTGAAAATTCTCACAAAAATAAAAATATATATAATTTTAAAAATTTGTTTTGAATTTATTTTCGAAACAAAATTTGACTTCTAAGACTTTCAAAAGGATAGAAGCATACAAATTTTAAGTAATATTGTATCATAAAATATTAAATTTTAACACATACTAATCAAAATTATAATTAAGGTAACAAATGTACAAAATATTTTCCTTTCAATAAACAAACTTTCTCCACTTCTTTTATCAATGTTTTAAAAACAAGTGCAAATAAAGCAAATATAATAGTGGCCAAAAGTTTCACATCACTTAGGCAGTAAGCAAAATTTTGAAATCCATACAATATTTTCAATATAATTCATATAAGATGCTTGTAATATATATCAATTCCTTTTGCATTTTCTATAATTTTAAATGTTAAATCATATAATGCACAAGATAGTATATAAATAAATTAGATATAAACATAATACATAAAAATTGTGGTAAACACACAATAAAAGATCTATTGAAATAAGAACAACTATAATTTTTTTAAATATTTACATATCAAAAATTATATAAATAAATAATGACCATTAAATAAATAAACAAAAATACCTGCTTTTCTTTGAGTAAGGAAAGTTTAGACTAGAATGATAAGTTTTTTTTTTTTTTTTAATTAATAAACTACAGACATTTTTCTCAACTTGCATTATTGTAATGAATTTGTAGGGAATAACAACAAAGACTAAAAAAATGAAAATGAAACTTGTATTAGAAATGAGAGTTTTTGTATCTATTAAGTATTAAGTATCAATTGAATACAAATATCACAGATATTGAATTTTGTGTTCGAAAAGCATAGATTATCAGCTGAATATGGAATATCACAGTTGTGTTGCATATAATTTTATATTTATCATGTACCAAGTATCACAGTTGTATGATATTTATATTACAGTGACAACTGTAACTATAGCAGTAAAATCAATGTGATTATATCATAATTTGGATAGAAGTTTGTAGGAATTGCATTCAGAAAAAAATAAGATAAAAATCAATAAAATTTTATTTTCCTACTACTATTAGTAGTAGTAGTAGTTACTATTACTACTCAGCATAATTTTCTTTTATTTTGATTACTTAAATTGCAGATTTAAAAATTTTAATTTCTATTTAAAATAAATAAAATTAAAAAACAAAATTGACAATTTTAAATATGAAATACAATTTTAAAATGGAGGAAAAAAACTATCAAGTATTTCTTACCATTATTGTTTATTAATACTTATCATTATAAGTTAACTGTTGAACACATTTCTACACTTGTGCTTTGTTATCAACAAATGGATGAAAGCACCATAATGTTGTAATAATACGCCAACTGCCTACTATAAAGCACTACCACAGATTCTTAATATTTACTTGCTACATATGTATTAATATTAACCCTTTGCACTCGAAGTTTTTATTCATTCGTATTACCAGCAACTCGAAACGATTTTAGTGAAAAGATCATATTCACATGTAAGTTTGATATACGCATTAAAAAAACGCATTATTTATATTGTTATTTGCATTGTCTCCGTAGCGGAGCCCTCGAGCTTGAAGACAAATTTTAAATGGCTCCACCGAATCCTTCGAGTGCAAAGGGTTAAAAAAGAATATCAGGATGACATACTTAAAATCACTATAATATAATATCATACACTAATTTATGCTCAAAAATTCTCATATGTATATATATATATATTGTAATATATATACTGTATTTCTAATAACTTTAAAACTCAACAAAGTCAAAGTGTCAAAGTTTAAAGTCTGTTGGGTAACACATTGGATTTTCAAACAAGTGAAACTGCATTTGAAATCTGCCATTTGAAGTGAACCAAAAGCTCCCATGTCTACGCTAGAAATGATCCAACATAAATCTATAAATCGGAAAGTCATTCCATAGACCTTTATGAGGAGGAGACGAAGGTATGGAAGAAGACTGGATTACATTTCTGTTTTAAAATGATGTGGCAAAATGGGAGTTCAGTGCAGTACGATCTTATGTTGTGCACCCTAAGTAATGCTGTATCTGCTACATAACTGGCATTCTAGCAGCAAATGTCTTAGGTCAAAGTGCCCAAAACATGCATTTGAAAACAAATCATGTACAATTTTTTACACTGAATTAATAATATTTTTAACAAAATTGTTCAATTGGGTTCAAATCTGGAGACTATGATGTAGAAAAGGGAAAATAGTAATTGTGTTAACAGATTTAATTGCTAATATAAATTAAGAGATAATTTTAAAGTTCCTTATCTATGTGTTGATAAAGTTATATGCATGAATACCATTCATGTATATTATAATTTTATTATGTATGTAACTATAACTTTAATTATAGCTTTTATTTTGATTTGGAATATAAATGTTTTATATTTTCTATATAAATCTACAAACATAATTTTTTATGAGCAGTAAATTAAATTTCAGAATATTCAGTACATATTTAGACTTTATCCAATAAAAAAATCAAAATTGTATATTTGATTATCTATATATATATATATATAAAATTAAAGAATAAGTTGTAAATTTTTAATATACTAACTCATTTATGAAATATAGTCTATATTAAAATTAAATACTCTATTACAAAAAACATATTATGCAATTTTTTAATATATTACAAACAGAGATGACCCAACATTCAATTATAGCACAGGTTACCTTGACAAATTTTGTTGAAAAACAATTTAATAAAATTGATGAATTAGAACTATGAAAAATATGTAACATGTATAACATACCATCATCAGTGATTAAAATCAGCAGTTAATATTAATGCCTTAATAACTGAAGCACTAAATTTAACTGCTGATAAAATTAACAGTACTCTAATAAGATAATAAATTTGACATGAAATTGTATGCAGAATTTATTTATTTATTATCTTTAATATTAAGAAATAATAATTTTATGCATTAGGGATTAATGTAAAGCATGAATGCAACCTACAGTCCGCATATGGCTGTGTCCTTTTCTGTGGCATGAGTCATATGTCAATTTTACTTTAAAAATGCTTTTAAACACTTGGCACCGATCTAACTGGGATATTTCAATAAAGGATCTTGATCACAGAAGATCTTCATGTGATCAATTATACGTCATTTACTAACAAAAAAAAAACATCCCTGGTAACCAATGTGTACCTACTGCTGTCAATTCTTAAATAAGAGGACTGTATATAGTGCTTGTGTAAGCCACCATAATATTCAATGTCTAACCAAATTCTTTCTTTTAACAAAATGTCAATAACATTATTTAAAATTAACCTGAAACAAACCAGCTTGTTTAATGTCACTATATTACATTGCACCCAAATCTGTATTTTATTATACCAATATTATATTTTATTATTATTGATTTGCACCTTTTATGACTTGAATTTATATTTGATTGGGCCTAACTTTTTTGAGGATGTTCAAAACAAATGTTGAACACATGAAAATAACTATATTTGGAATTTAATATTTCAAGTACTAAGAAATTTAAAAACAGCCATCATCAATGTAGCTGAAAGAAAGAAAAAAATTTTTCCAACAGTATAGTCAATCCTTGACTAATTAGTTATCATACCCTCTTAACGAAAAAAAGAAAAATTAGCATACCAAATACTTAGTGCCTGAAGAGATTTATCATTTAATTTATGAATATTATAAAGAATATTAATTTTATTGCTTTTTCTTAGATTCGATTTATGAAGAATTGTATATTCATAATTTATACTATTTAAATATTTTGTTATCGAATGCTTTGATATTTATTTTAATGTGAGGTAATAGCATCCATATTTCAACAAAAAAAGCTTAATATTGCTATTAAGGATAATTTTAGAATAATTCAGATTTAAAATACTATACTGAAAAGCATTTCATATGACAAAGAATTATTAATAATATAATTGATCAAGAGACAGAACAAGAAAGATAGTTTGAATAAGAAAAATTAAAATTGCAAAATGTTAACTACTAAAAAGTAAAAGGAGAGATGGTATAATTATCAAAACTACAATTACAGACAAGAGTAAATAATATTCATCATGATTCAGTATCTGTTCAGTCTATTGTTGACACATTTAAATTAAAGTTGAAATTCAGTTGATCATTACATTAATATAAAAACAGACAACATGATGTTTTTTAAATGGTTTTGAAGAGAATTTGACCTTTACCTTTTAAAAGTATCAGAAATAAATAGATTATCTCATTGTCTTTCTTACTAGACTGGTAGCTCAAAAATCATATGAAAAGATTCAAAATTATGAACACATTACACAGATTTTATCGGGATATTTAAAAATGAATGCAGAAAAAAGCTGCCAACTTACAGAAATAACTACAATACTTTGCATGACTATTATTTTAATTAATGAAAGTTCTTTGAAGAATGGTTTGCAGAACTAAACATTACAGCATTTAATTAATTGAAAGATTTGTATATATCCCAATATATAAGCCTATGATATATATGCATATGAAAAATTAAGAAGTGTGAAACCAAGAAATGCTCTTCCAGAGGCCAACATGGTCTAGGGCCTTCAGAAGTCTGTGCATCCTTGATATAAATTACTTCATATGGAAAACCAAATAACTCGATTACTGATTACATACATTACATTTGCACAGCATTAAGAAATTTATTATGTTGGCAATAAATAGAAATTTATTTTTCAAAAATTTTATTATTGTTGATTTTCTTTAAATTCCAAACTTTTACAATATTTAATATTTGAATTTTAATGCTATATTGAAACTACATTCAATAAAAATATTGAAATGTCACTAGGATAATGTTTCATTTAGAAAAAAATTTTAGGCTTTCTAGCATCTTGAATGACATTGAGTTTAATATCATTATGTTAATCATATTTTCTTTAATTTCTTTTCACATTTTACTGACGAACATATTATTACATTCCACTGAAGCTGGACAATGAGGGGTGATGTCTACTAGTAATATACATGGAAAATATAAATCAATCCTTGTTTCTCCCAAAAAAATATTTCCTTCTTTATTGTGCACATATTTATATCTTGATTAATATATATATATATATATAATGTAACATGTAATACATGATTATTGGAATTGTAATCTTTCTTTAACCCATGACAAAGAAGACAAGAAAATTAAATTAAATGCTACACATACAACAAAGATTAAAATAAATGACAAAATATGTGTATAATATATAAGTGGCAAAAGAAATTGCTCTAACAGTACTTGTTCTTTTAAAAAAGTGAAAAAGAATAAGTATAAAGTTATATAGGGCATCAAATTAGAACTAGTTAAAAACATTTAACCTTTTATATATAAAAGAAAATTTTAAATATAATTGTTTATCAATCAAACATGAGAATTCTAACAAAGAAGGAAAATTAACGAGAAATATACAGAGTATATATGAGTATACTAATATGAGTATATTCTTTTGATATTTTTAACAAAATAGTAACTTTATCATTTTTATGAGTTATTGCTATAACTTCCATAAAATATGGTTATAAATCTGAATCACAGATAATAAAAAATTAAATAAGATGTGCTATATAGAATGAACTTCTTTCGCACTCTTTGAAGGAACAAGTACCGTTGGAGCAATTTGTTTAGCTTTGTTGTAACCAAATACTCCAATAATTACAATAGTAGTACCTAATCCACCAAGGAATGTTACTTTGTTCCCAAAAGTAATCACAGACAGCCATATCAAAAGAGCCCTTTTAACTGTATTAGCAACACTGAAAAATAATTAAATTATATATGCATATATAATTACAATAAGTGCATAGAATAAATGAAACCTTTAAAGTGTAAAATATAGAAAAGTTAACGGTTGCTTTTTACAATCTTTTTTAATATTTTTCTGTTAGATTAGAAAAGTATTGAAATATATACTCAATGAATTAATGTATTCATATTCAAAAATAACTGCATTAAAAGCAATAATAATTTCTTAATTATTCTTTATCTAGTATGTCTTGTGGAGTTTAACTTTTTATTATTATTTTACCCACATTTAAATACAACTTGATATAAACATCCTCAAATCCAAAGCTAACTCCATTGGCAGTACTAAAAGCAATTACTATATTTAAAATTAATTTTTCCCTCTTTTTTGTATATCTTGTAAATGTACAAGCAAAAAATTAGGATTAATTTTATATCGATGTATGACGACAGATACAGAAACAAACGTTTCCCAGCAAGGAAATACAAACATAAATGTATAAATGATGCAGCCAATACATAAATGTATTGACGGTGCAGCCATTACACACACACATACATACATATATATTAATATTCTACTACATTTCTAAGAATTCTTTTAAGGGAACTTCCCCTAGGATTAAATAAAGATAAATTAACTATGAAAAACTGTTCTGCTAAAAATTCCTTGACATGCACAAATAAAGAGTTCAAAAGATCACAATCAAGATTTTGAAAACATTTGTCTTCTCTTCTAATGTCTACTTAGTATGCCTATTTAGAATCATTTGTAACAGAAAAGATATTAAATCAAATACGTAGTATAGTCTATGTAACTGATGCACACTTTTCATTAGACATACGAAAGCCAACATTATAAATTTGAAAAGAGATTTTTTTGTTGTCTTATTACAGTCAATTTTAAACTTCTTAAGTATGTTGACTACATTACACAAAAGGAAAGAACAGCCTTTAAAGATCATCTGGAGATAGAGAGTTTATTATTTAATTATTCTATGATTGTCTGTAAATTTTTTTGCAATTAGTTATTAATAAAGAATAAGCTTGAATCATAATGATATATTTCTCTTTTTTTTTAAATATTAAATGTTTATTATAAATAACACACTGTAATAACTGCATTTAAATTTACAAAAACAATAAATTATCATTTAATAGTTAAATAAAGCCTGCTATTATTATTGACTATAACATAACTTACCTATGTGTTACTGGAGATATATAATTAAGCAAAGAATATTCTGTAATACTTTGGCAATGGAATGAAATGCCATTTATTACTAGAAGCAGCAGCATTTGGTATGTAAAAGTGGAACTAATGATAGATATATCAATCATTAATATTAATGTTGGAATTTGAACACATAAAGAAGCCACACTGGTATAAAACTGTAATTCTGGAGGACTGTAATAAAAAAAAAAGTTTTAATATATTGACCTGAATTACTTATTAAAAATATATCTAAAATTGTAAAACTGTGCATATCAATACAAGTAGTTTTTCAGATTAAAAAAAATTTTTTTTTAATATTATTAAAAGGAAAAACCATATCACACAAAAATGATAAGATACATAGCTCATTTTATAACTTGCATATATATGTATTAAAACATAATACTTATAACAGCCTATGCTGTATATTTATTTCTATATTATCAATTAAAAATACTCATTTTTTAGGTTATTTATCTAGTATTTTTAGCATGAGACAGACAATTTTTTAACAATATTAACACAATTAAATTATAGCTATTTTTCAAGATGGATCTTTTAACTTATTTATCTAAAGTGAGAGCATGAAAATAGAAATTTTAATAAATAATTACACATATTTCAAAATCAAACCTGCTTTTATATTTAATTTTATAACAAGGGAACCATATATTATAAAAGGGAAAATTTAACGAAAAAAGAAAATTTGACAGTCAAATGAAAAAAAGTAATGTGTTACATAACTAAATTCTGAAAGTATATAAATACCAATGGATATCCTATTCTTTGCAAAGAAAAGGGTTTGATTCGCTCTTATATATAAATTGATGCTGTAATTCTTACAAATAAAATAAATGAAATAAAATATATACAGCACTTTTACAGGCAAGAAATTTGCAATTAGCTAAATACAATGAACAAGGATGCAATATAAGATTAAAGGATAAATATTATAATATAAAATGATTCAAAATAATGCAGATAATGTATGTATAAGAATGTCTCCCAAAAATGAACTATCAACATAAAAAAAAAAAATTGTTTTTAGAAAAGGTGTACAGAAACATATTTTAACAATGTAGATATATATTTAATAAGGAATTTATCGGAATAAATAAACTTATACAGTTAGCTCAATAACTAAATAGAAAGATAAAAATGTAAAACAATTATATCAAAAATTTATATTGACTTAATCTTTTAAATACATTCTAATAAACTAACACTCAATACAGTATATATTATATAATCTGCTTTCATTACATAGGAAATGCTTCATACTTGATTCTATTTAATAATAATACAGGATGCAGGAATAGTAATACAGGACCATCTCATATTCAAGTCGTACTTATACTACAAATGAAACTTGGTAAAATTTGTTAAATCTCATGAATTTTTGTACTGTATATTGGGGTGGTCAACAAACATTGCCTTTGAAGCTATATTACAGCAAGTAATATTTGAAAGTCATTTCTTCCCTTTTGATAACAAAATAATGTGAAATTGAAAAATCGGTTAATTTTTTTTTTTTTAATTGTAACTACACTCTCCCCCCCACCGTCAGCCCGATTCTGTCTCTTCATCTCATAATTCATTACATTATTTCAGGCCTAAGAGTAAATACAACTAACCATAAAGGTAAAAGTCAACAGATAAGTAATATACAACCAACCATAAAGGTAAAAATCAACAGATAAGTAATGTGTAGATTACTAAGTGTGTGGTTAAACAGTACCTTTTTTTTTTACATTCCATGAGTTAACTTGCATGAAAAGAAAGTTTAAATATTTTTCTTAATTTCCATCTAAAGTAATAACGCCATTTGAAAAACAAATATAAAGATGATTATGGATCATTTGTTTTTGTGGAATAGATAAAACATTCTTGTAATTGAGCAAAAAAATACTTGTATCTAGACACTGCAGAAAAATCAATTTATGTTATTTATAAGTAACTTCCAACAGGATTTAATGAACTGCTCAGCACTCAGTCTGACCTAAAGACAAATTCACAAATAATAAAGATAAAAAATAAATATAC
This sequence comes from Caerostris extrusa, assembly GCA_021605095.1. Lineage (NCBI taxonomy): Eukaryota > Metazoa > Arthropoda > Arachnida > Araneae > Araneidae > Caerostris > Caerostris extrusa. The sequence goes on along the minus strand of BPLR01014316.1, from coordinate 20,233 downwards.
CTAGTTGTGGCTTACATAACAAACAATCCAGAAGTGAAAAAAGATTCCTTTATTAACTATTAGAATTAACTATTAGAATTCATTGCCTGAAGGATCTTTTTTCCGAGATTTAGATATAAAAATCGCCTTGTTGCTATACTTGTGAAAAACGTTTTGCATTAATTAAAAGGATAAATGTATTTTTGGAATTTACAGATGATAATCAGTGCTGCTTCCAATAGCTAACTGCTAAAATGGATAACATTTGCAAATCATACCTAAGTAAGAACACTTATAAAGATTTTCTTTACAAAATTCTTTGATAGAATCAGAACAATTTTTATAACATTTATATTTTAATTTTTAATAACTTTGTAACATGGAGTGAAATAAAATAATTACATAATTCTGGACATTGATCAGCTTTAGTTTACCATATTTCAAACATAATTTTACTTGCATAAGGTTTACACTATGGTCACTACGTGGCATATTGACATAATACTCTATGATATTTTAAATTCCAATTGGTTACTACAATGCTGCATTTTCAATCAGACTATAACATAAAATCCTTAAAAATAAACAATTAATGTAATTTAATGTTTTTAAAAAAATAACATTAAATATTAAGCATAGTTACAAAAATGTAAGTACAATACATACTTGGAAAGTATATTTATTTTCTTCACTTTATTTTATTCTACTCTCATTTTTTAATGTAACATTCAGTAATCTCTTAATTTTTGTTACAATTTTAATTCAATAATAATTATTTATTTTTTTCATTTACCAATTTACTTTCAAAGCCTATAATGCAGGCATAAAATTTTTTTAACATGGTCTATTGACTACTCCCGTTTATCATTATTTTATTTTTCTTTTATTGATAGCTTTCAATATTATAGATTTAATTTCTCTTTAATGATGATAGCATTTAATTTCGTCGAAGTTGTAATTAACGCTTACAAAATATGAAGCACATTTTCGAAAAGATCTTTATTAATAATTTGTTTAAAATAATTTAATACTTTTTCATCATTATTACTTCAAAAATATGTGAAATGTCCATTTTTAAGTCATAAAAATTTAAAGGCATTATGTAGAAACTATTTTCTGAATATGTTAAGTTAATTATATGAAATCTACAACTGATTCTTTCTACATGCATTAGTAAAAATATATTAAGAAATTGAAATTAATTGGTCACCACAGCAAAAAGAAATCACACAATTTCTGTTGCAATTCACATTTATAAAATGCCTTTTTTGCTTATAATTAAAAAATGACTTTATTAGATGATTTAGGTATGTATGTGTATTTTTTTTTTTTAAGTCACTGGACATGAAAACCTGTACTTTGAAAAATATACATTTTGATATGTAAACACTAGGAAAAGGTTGATCTATTTAGAAGTTTTAGATAACTTTCAATCACAAAAAAATTGTAATGAGATAACAATTTATCACAAAACAAATTAATTAAATGCGACTTTGTGATAAAATCCTGCCCATATTATATTTAGGGAAATAAAGAAGACCCGAGCAGCTGCATTCCTACGAACAATAAATCTATGCATTGAGCCACCTGGCCTTTTTACCTGCTTCTGCGCTGACCTGCTAAATGGGCTGTAGAACTTTTTAAATATCATCAATATCATTACAAAAACTTAACAGTATATCCTTAAAAAGGATTATACTTTCGAAATATCGAAAAAAAAAATTCGATTTTTGAAAATTCTAGAGGGGCCAATGCACTTATTATGAAATTTCACATAATTATATTGGTTTATGGTTGTTTTCAAATACCTAGTTTTGTCTGCCTTCAATATTTTTTTTTTTGTTTTTTGTAAATTATTTCATTTTATATATGAATATTATAAATAGTTCAAATATGTATATTCAGAAAACATTTAATCCAAATCTGAATAAATAAGAAAACTTTTAGAGATATTATTTTCACTTCAAAAATACATATATTTTTTTTACTTCATTTAATTGTATCTCTTTTTTAATACACCCTTTACAAATTGCATGAAAATATGAGCTAAAGAAAATATAAAAGTGACTCTCTGTTACATAACTCAAATAATTTTAGTCACAAATCAATGGAACTATTTTATATATTGATGCAAGAAGACAATTTTTATGAAATATAATGTATAAAACCATTTGAAATTCTTCAGAAATATATTTATATACTTAAACTCATTCTAAGATAGCATTTCTTTTTTTTTTTTTTTTTGCCTGAAACAGTCTTTAAAAAGGAAATGTATCTCGTTAACTAGTAGATGAGAAAATTGCTATCTGATAACAAAAATTCAAAATACATTTAAAAACGATTTGAAATAATTTTAACATAACAAATAGACAACATACTATATAAGCATCACTAAATATTTTGAAATTATAAAATACAATTTGAAAAGTGGAACTATTTGCAATAATGTTAATTTATTTACAAAAATTTACCAGGGCTCTTTTTATCAATTGCAAAACAAAAAATATAAAAATACAAAGCTTGAAATAAAAAAGGAAAGCAATCATATATTGAATTAAATACCTGTAACTATATTTATCACCACTAATGAGCTTCTTGGAAAACACATTTTGAAGACTAAAAAAAAAAAAAAATAATAATGACATTATGAAGAAGAAAATGTTCATTATGCATACAAACAATTACTCAAGCATTCACATCAAAAACTATGATAATCTAAATAAATTAAAAGGAATAATAACTTAATCTATACAGTGAAATAGAAAATGTTAACTATTTATTACTGAATTTCTGGAGAATTTGTATCATACTGAAACTACTTAATCTATTCCATTTTTATAAATAAAAAGAAGTGTTGAAGTATATAATATTCTTATGTAGCACCAGAGTTCTTGCTTAACCAATTAAGTGTCAATTATTTTTTTAAATACATTATTAAAAAAAGGTTTAAATATTACGAACCATAGAAAACACTATTTTCACTAAATTAACTTTTGGGATGACTCTGATTCAAAATTTAAGTGGTTTTGTTGTAAATTAAGCCACTTAAAAAAATACCACAAATATAATTTGAAAAAGAAAGAATTCAATAAAATGATTCTCTCATCACAAAAATTGATATTGGTGGGGAAAATTAAAACAACAACATTTAACTTGAATGATTTATTGGCTAAGAAAATGGTATTTCCTCCAGTTCTTTATTTTGTCATGATATTCAATTTGCCAACCCATCTTCAAACTACAGAATTGCCTATTTCTTCAAGAACGACAAAATTTAGATAAACAAATAGGTTATGGGGTAAAAAGTGAGGCAGGGAATAGTTGGTGTTACAATATTTTAGAGATAGAAAAATTTAATATGTATGGTCTCCACTGGCTGAAACATTAGAATTTTTCATGGTAAGTATTAGATTGTCCAGGTACTTGAGTTAAAAAAAGTGGTTTCATGATGAATAGCATCTTAAGCACCTGGAGGAAGGTGCGAGTTGAGTTGTGGCAAGTTATTGTCATATTGTAGCTTACATACCTTCTATTGAATTTAAATCGAAAGGATGTACTGGCCATCTATTGGGATTCCTTCACCCTGAAGATAATGAGTCATTAGTGTAATGCGATGAAGATGTGCCTTGTCATCCATTACAAGGAAATTCTTGTTGATAGCATTCCTAAACAATTTGTCACGAAGATCAAAAGCTCCCTCTCAATATAAACATTTATAGTTGTACTGGTAAAGATAATGTATGTAAATGTGGTTCTTCAAAAAGATACCCAATAATTTCATGGTTCTACCACCTTTGAAATGATGGCTTTCACATATATTTTGAGGCCTATTGTATGCGATAGGCTCCCTTCAAATTATAACATGTCTGAAATTTTCTCCAAACAAAATCAGAGCTCATAAGTAAACAGTGCTTGCTGAAGTCTGTGATACTTTAATTACAATTATTTCTGAATCACATCAAAGGGTCACATTTCCAGTTCAAATGTTGTGGACACAAATATTCAGTTTCCTCACATATAAACCTCATTTATACAACCTGCTACTTACATTTTATCTGAATAGTTAAGTTCCCATAGCTGCAATGAACCTTTTTTTTAATCTGGCTGGTGTCAGTTGTTCATTTCTTTCAGTGGTAATGAGCCAAATTAAATAAAGGTCCTAAAAGTCTGTTATGGAAAGTTTATGACCTTCACCCAATTGCCTGCATATATCACAAGTACATTTAAACCATTTGTAATTATTGGCAAGTTGCTTTTGGCAATTTCGAGATCTCTACAAAACCTCTGTCAGTTTCTGTCTTTCCCTATCAGTCAGATTACTGTCAGTTCTAGCCCCATCCTCCCAATCTCACCTTTTCCACAATCTGTTAAGTGCTTTCTTAAAGGTATGTTTCATCATCCACATACAAATATTTTATCCAACTACTGATACAATCCTTGAAATTACAATTTGCAGTAACCCCTTGCACTTCTTTTTAAACGGATTGAAAGATTTCTATGCAATGAATTTAAACACCATTGGACTACATAATAATGACGTTGAGCTGCCAACATTTAATTGGACTTCATTCAATAAATTCATGCATGTTTAGCAGGTTGTGCTTTCAATTTTCCCACCAATATACAAGCAGTGAGAAACTTCAATTTATGATTCTTAAAAATAAAATGTAATTACACAAAAAAATTTGTTCACTTCATAAATATATTCATGAAGCTACGCATTATAAGTGTATATGAATATAGTGTATATTGTTTAAAACTAAAGAAAGACTAGAATATTATTCATTGACAACAGAAATAATAGGTAGTATTAAATACAGGTATTTTAAAAGTATATGTTAGCATTCCACCAGTAAAAGACTAATAACCTTTTTATACATACCATTCTGACAAATTGGTAACCATAGCAGCAAGAAAACCTGCTGCATTGAAACTTAACTCATTAGCACTGCATAGAGCTAAGCCTCCCATTATTGGAAGAAGAGATGTACAAACAAGCCAGCTTGTTTTTTTCTCCCATTAACAACCATGCCAAAAATACAGTAAACACTGGCGCAGAACTTTTTACAGTTTCAGCAAAAGAAACAGGAACAAACCATAAAGCAATAAGACCCAGAATTAAAGTTGCAAATCTGAAATAAGAACAATTTATTGCAGATTTATAATTGTGTAAAATTAATAATTTATTATAGATTAACATATTAGTATTGTTATTAGATTATGTGCAAAACTAAAATGCTAAAAGAAAAAAAAATTAACTTGCAATACACAAGGAACACATCTAAAGTTAAAAATCATAACTGATAATCAAAATCAAAAACTGAATATGCCAGTCTTCCAAAAGCCAGCCACAGGATCAAAGTACATTTACCACTAAAACAGCAGATATATGAAAAAGATTCAGCATTAGCCAGGATGTATTATACCGATTTACTACATATATCCTTTAATGGATCAGTTATTTTTTTTTTTTTTTTAATGTAATATTGTTTATTCAGAACATTTTTTTATTAAAATCCAAAATATGCATTGATACAATTATGATGAATAAGTTTTTGTCCTGCTTTTATTTATATTTTATTATAGAAATTCATAAAAACATGATAAAGTTAGACATTGAGGTTGAAATCAGGTTTAAATTAGAACTAGAATCATTTGATTCACTGCCAGGATTTTTTGAGATCATCATACAATACAGCACTGATATTATCACTAAAATGTCTTCAGTTTTACTCATTAAAAAAAAAACCAGAAAATAAATACACGCAGTAAAATACACAGCACAGCTCATCACCAATCTTGAGCACTGAAGGACATTGAGTCATATGTCTGTGAAGCAACAAGAAATTATGGTAGAGTAATTGTTACCAGGTGGACAATATTGCAAATGAAGTTGTGTTTGCTTTAGAATAAATAATACGAGGTAAGCTAAAATACTGGTTTTATCCCAAATTTAATTTTTGCAGATTAACATTTAATTAATTAAAAATTAACTCATTTTGAAATAATTATTTTAATATTGAAATTATTAATTCTGAAATAATTTTTTAATTAATTAGAATTAAAATTATTAATATTATATTCAGAAATCACTTTTAATTTTTCAAAAGGTACAAACAAGAGATATGGTTGGTTGATTGGTTGGTTGGTGTGACAAACACACATGGGCCAGTTTTGGCCAAGATGTGCCATAAAACTTGATTATCAATAAGCAAGCTTTTATTTAAATACAAGTCATTCCTCAAAAGTAAAAAGCCACCAATTTAAAAACACATTCAAAAGTTTAAAATACATTACAAAGTAAGTTTAAAATACATTCTTTACACATTAAACATTTCAGAAATTAAAATTATATTAATTCTATTTGTGCAGAAATTCTATTTATCTCATTTGATGTCTTATATCTAAAATTGTCACACAGTTCACTTCACAAGGAGTAAGAGAATGTGTTTTTATTGTTCACTGTCAATTCAAGTCTTTCCGCATGCATTCCCTCCGAGACAGAAGAAAGCATTTTAGGTGGATTTTTTTCCCCCTCTCTAGCTATTTAATTTGAGGTTTCGTTTTTTTTTCTCTCCATGTAAAGGTTTGTTCATACCAATAACTGTTTGTCTTTGCGATCAGGGGAGGAATGATTAGAATAAATCTGTTTTCCACAATATGTGCTTTAAGAATTCCCTATACTTCTGATAATTGAAGCATCGTAATGAATTTTAGAAATAAGATGCTGTTTGCCAATTAAGATATCCAGCTTTCATAGTACAGGACCATAAAATGTAAGAATCAAGTGTCTAATCGGTATGATTTCAGAAAACTTTTATTGTAATTCTCACTTCATTCCAGATGCAGCGATAGAAATTAAGTTAGTCATAGCTTAATATCAGAACCTATGTAATTGAACAGTTAAAAGAAAATAAAGTAATTTTCTTGTTTGCAAACATTTATTTGTCTATGAGGATGTGCAAATTTCAATAGGTCACCAAAATTTTTTACTGATTTTAAGTAGCCAGTAATGGTAGGAAAACTTTTTGTATTTTAAAATGAGTTATTTTATAAAGTTTTTTTCATACAAAGATGCCAACAAGAATAACCTGAATGAAAACAACCAACCAAATTTTGCTAAACTAAAATTTATTTTGTAATTGTAACCTGGTCAATCTAATAAACTGCATGCATTTAGTGAATTCTGGACTTTACTGGGGTACATTGTTTGAGAAAGTGAAGCTTGCATGACATTAGAAAAATAATTAGGAGCCAACATTCCCATCCTTCTTCAAATGAAATTTAGTGAATTTTTGAAAAACAAAACAACCTTGCTATAAAACAGATGTCCAGTTTGCACATTTGAAATTTAAGAAAGAAATTTTAAATGAAATTCTTTCAATGGTAGTAGTTTCATTTAACTTTAAAGACAAATTCCCTATATTTTTTTTTCAGATATAAATAGCAGGTGTTTCAAAAGTGAAAGCAAAGTGCAAAAGTACAGCAAAAGTGATGTATTTAATCACTTTCCCATTAAAATTACAATAGGAGATGTATATGTTTGAGCAAGAGGCCAAGTAACTGAAAATGTTTTAAACATGAATATATTTCTTAGTTATAAAAACATAAATTTTAATCCATAAAACTAAGATATAAAGAAAAATGTTTATTCAACTTCTTACAAAGATAAATTTGTATCAAATTTAGTTCACAAGTAGAACCTTATTTCATACGATAATTTTCTCCAATTTCCTTTTTGATTATTTTTTAATAAAATGTATTACAACTACCCTACAAAATTAACAATGTAGCTACTTCTTTTGACATCTTCTGAATTAAATTTGATGGGCATTATTTACCCAATTTTCCAAAATTTAAATTTTTTTTTATCAACATTGTTCAGCTGAAAATTTTCAGTACATTTTTACTAGCATATTATTCACACTGGACTTTAATAAAAAAAACTTTAAAAACTATTTTTATAAGGAATATGCATATGCCCACATTAAGGTAAATAAATACAAAACAGGAATTTGTATTAGCAGAACATAACAGAGAAATTAGCATATGATATCTATAAAGCTCAAAACATATTTAAAAGGCAAAACAATAAACAAAATCTCAAGAATTATCAGCTTCTCTGCAAGAATATTAATATAACTAAATATGTAGAGCAAACATTTTCAGAAACAGTATTTAATTTTATAAGATATTAGAGACCTGCACAAAGAGACAACAAAGAAAGCCAGAAAGAAGTGCAACAGATCAACGGTAGAATACTTGCAATTTACACATATTATTATTAAAACCTTTTACACATATTAAAATTAGTTACCATTAATTATATTTTTATATATAATAAAATTAAGAATAAAATACTTTAGAAAATCAATTTTAAAAAATAAATCTTTTACCTTAAACTTCCAACTAAAAGCATATTTCGAAAAAAAAAAAACGTGGAGGATTTCTTTCCCAAACAACATTCTTATATAACCCACAAGGAAATTTTAAATGTGCATATCCACAAATACCACACATAAGCAGCTGAGCAGATCCTAGGAAAATATAAAATAATTATCTTCATATCAGATTTTAACAATAAACTGCAAAAAAAAACACAAAAATATTTCAATAATTATTTTTTTTTTCTAAAATAAGATATTTATAAAAGATTTTATTTCAAAACATATCTTATATCTTAAGTGCAAAGATTTTTAAAGGATAAAAATTATAAATCATCAAAATATTTAACCTTTTTTAAAGAAGTAATAAATATATTTTTCAATAATAAAAATGCATACATATTACTCGTATATTTACACAAAATCATAATTTTACATTACATATTTTTAACTATATTCAGAATTTTAATAAAATTAACATCAATTTTAAAAAAATAATACACAATCTGACAATCTGTTCATAAGGTTATTTTTTTTTTATGACATATGATAATTTATTTCTATCTTGTGTATGAGGTGCCTGCGTGTGTGGAAATCACAATAAAATGCAATGGTTTCCGATATGGGCTAACAACTATATTTAATGGCTTTTAATTATAGTAATTTATTTTACACTGAAATGTCTCAATTCAAAAGTAGCCAATTTCTTTCAATTTAGACCCTACCAAAAAAGAAATAGCCAAAATGGATGCATTGTGATAGTCCTGTAAATAATAAAATTTTTTTCTTAAATATTAAAATAAACAAAAAAACTTATTGCAATATATATATATATATACAAATTACATATTTCTATATGTATATATATGTCCAATAACTTTACTCCTCATATTTCATTAAATTTAATAATGTAATTTTCTGCACATAAGCAGTTAAAAATGTTAAACTAATAAGGTAGCAAGATCACTTTTTTTAATTTAATTTTCATGAATTAGAAATGTTCTGTTCTTCACGCTGGAACTGGGATCCATTGTCCTCCTGGAGCCATCAAAGACAGTCATTTTACAAATCTACCCTAACTTGAAGAAGTATGTATAATTCCTCATCTATTACCACGTCAGAGTTTCAAGGAAACAAAGCAGTTTGGGGGGGACTTGGCAAAATATGATTTAAGAGAGAAAAAAAGCATTTAAAAGAACCAACTAGCCTACAGTCATAAACATAAAATATTGAAAATTCATAAAATATAATCAACTTCTGTATCAGGTTGTAACATATGAGAGCAAGATTATATCTTAAAACATAAAAAATAAATAAAAGTGACAAGGTTAAAAAATAACACTTTTAATAAAAACTTTTCAAAAGAAACATCACACTTATAAAAGTATTATAATATTTATTGAAACAGTTCACAATTCAAGATTAATTCGTTAAACTATACATACCTAAAAGTGCTGGATCTCCTTGTTCATATGCCAAAATATATTTATTTAAAAAAGAGTAGTGAAACTGAAGAAGTACCACAATATGATGCAGTAAGTTGCTTCAGACGATAGATCGCTAGGGTTTCTTTTCATCTTGGAGGAGTTTCTATCCAATACATGTATATCCTTATCATCAAATCCATTAACAAGATTTGATTTGTCATCCTCCATAATGCATTCTGATAATTCAGAATGACTGAGCTCATATTGTTCTCTGTGTAAATTAGGGATGCTCTCAGAATTCATTAGAAGCCAATACACCAAAATTCAACTAGAGGAACTAAAAATAATAAAGACAAAAAAAAATCTTAGAAGTAAAACAACAGTAGTTAATTCAAAAGTCTGGACAGAAATATTTTAAATCAAATAAAAGAATTTTTAAGGGAACTAATATTTTATCTCTACACAGCTTTATGAAATGTTACAGTTCTATAACACTTGTAAATAAATGGTCTTTCAAGTGTTTTATTTTCTAAATACAAATTTTTTTATAAATTTTGAATAGCTTTTGGATTTGACTTGACTTACATATTTTGATATTTAAAGTCATTTGACAGCTTAAACTAGAAATCTCTAATTTGAAGTTTAAAAACAGTAAATAATTAAATAATACAAGTAAATTGGTTAAATACTAGGTTAGTAAAATACAGCCTTTTCCTTGTATTAAATTTCAATATTAAATAGAAAGTTGCATAGATGTAAAAGTTGAATCTAGTTCACGAATCTCCTGAAATCAAATGCTCATCAGTTTCATTATAGGCCGCATAGTAAGGGTGATAAAGACAATCTATGCAACTTAACTTTTCTTGTGACAGGATTATGAAGGAAATTAAAACTCTAATTTATGATTTGATGGATAAGGAAAACAAATTGACTTAATGCTTGGAACATGTGAAAAAAATATATATATATAAGTGTTTTATCCTAATATTAAATAAAAAAAAAAAAAAAAACCTTAAAGTAAAAAATAAACCTTGCACAAAATTTAGAGCATTTGTAATATCTTTATTAAAAGGAATAAATTTACTTGGTTTTTTTTTTTTAAATATCCTTTAGATTTAATAATCACAAAAAAAAAAAAAAAAAAATTACCATTCGGCAAAATGTAATAACTACTAATTAAATAGACTGTCGGATCCAAGAATCTTATTTAAATGATGAAAACGAAAGTTGGTTAATTATAATTTATTATTTTGGGTGAAATAGATAGATTTAAAATGTTATTTTTAACTAATAAATGAAACAGTAAAAATTAAAACAATTTATTGAGCTACATCCATTTCAATTTATATAACTAATATGAGCCAAGGAGAACATTTCTTTAAATAGAGAAAGCCAAAATAAAAAATGATACTGTATTCAACAATATATTATCTAATAATATCAAATTATAGTCAGCAAAAAATTCTATGTGTAATACATCTCGCAATATAAGATAATACAGCACAATAGCCTTAAATGGTGTGAAAAATCTAACTGTGTAATTATATAAAACACTTTAATTATTTTCATTAAATATGCTTACAACAATTGCCAACCTTGATTTCAATCAAAATTGTTATGAATCAAACATAATGAAAAAAAATATTTCTTTGTGGTTAGGATCAACATCATCCTACTCTAGTTCAATTCATACACATCATACCATTACATTCCCACTTCTTGCTTGATAATTCTTTTTATAAGTATTTTATTTTTATTTATTTCAGCCTTAGATTTCTTTATCAGTTTTGTTTTTATAAAAAAAAAAAAATTAACTTTTAAAAATTCTGAAATTTTTACTGCAAATATATTTGTTAAATTGAATTAATTTTCTACAGCAGGTATTTTCTTTGTGAGTGAACATTTCTGAAGCTATCAGAGATCAGTCAAAATTTACAGAACTGCAAAGAAACTTTTTACTTACAGTATATCAGAATCATTGAAAATGCCTTTTTATGGATAGGTATGGAATATCAAACACACATTATATGAAAATATTGATTTAACAATTTTAAATGTTAATATACATTTTATGTACATGTATATTTCTACATTTTTAATAATATTTTTCTCAATATTACATTATATAACAAATTCACATATTTTTTATTTATATTGCATTGCTGATTTCGCGCGTTTAATTACATTTTTAAAACTAATTTCTATACCCTTATAATTCAAACAAGTCCTACGAGAGCAAGATTCAACTAAGTGAAACAAAATACTTATTTCAAATAAATACAAAAAATACTTTATGTATTTAATTTTGTACTCACTTGCAGCTATGGATAGTAGATGATGGCAGGCTTTGAATCAGACTTTCGAATTAAGAGCGTAAAAGCTGAATACACATATTGGAGAATTCAGGGACACCTGTAGAAATCACTGTTTTTATAGCGTAATGTAAAAGCAGTTATGTTAGAAATCATAAATATATATTTGTTGAGATGCTTTAATCTTTTTTTATGGTAGTAATCAGATCATTTTATAGAAATTAAGCTACATTATACAACAAACTATTTCTTCGGTCTACTGAGTATTGACATATTGAGTATTTTTTGTTTTTGAATATCCATAACAAATCTCTAACAAAAAAAAAAAAGGCTAGATTTTGTTGCCGACTACGTGGAATTATAAATACAAATATTTTCTTTAATAGAAGTTTTAAAATTAGTATAAATAATATTAAAAAACTATTCGGATATGAAATTGATTTTTTTTTAAATCTATTAATGTAAAATTTTAAATTAAAACTGTTATTATTAATTGGTCAAATTTAAACTATCTTTGCGTTTTCTCAACTCAACTAAACGTACGATATATAAAAAAACATTTTACGAATCATACAATTTAAATTAAATTGTCTTGAGTAAAGCTATTGTTGAGCTAAAGCAGCTTTCAAAGAATTTTATAAGGTATTGAGTGGATTCCAAAATAAAGGTTCAAACGGCATGTTGAAATTTGTATTCGAATAAATGAGGTCACCAGCAATAGCAGCTGCTGAATCAGCGGTTTGTCCAATTGTGAATTAATTATGAATAAAAGAGATAGCTTGAAACAGATATTTCTTCTCATTTAGTATCTTAAATAAGAAACAAAAATTATTTTATTCTCTTCACAGAAGTGTGTGTGTGTGTGTGTGCTCGTGTGTGTGTGCTCGTGTGCAATAGATCTGAACAGAATTGATGTTAAACAAACGATTACTTAAATCGCATTTGTTTTTCCTTTCGTGTCTGCAGAAAGGTAAATAAACATAATGCCCATATCAGAGAATCCACATGTTTATGCACAGGTAGTGAGAGACAGCCTTATAATTAAAGTTTGGTGTGGCTTCATGCATATCAAAACTATTGGGCAGTTAGTGATGTTTTTTCCAGCTTCTCGGGCAAAAATATCCCTAACATTTGATTAGACTTACTAGAATTGTTCGTTACACCTCAGTTATAAGAATTTCAACATGGATTATTTATCAGCAAGTGTGTGGGTGTGTGTGTATGAATAATGTTGACGAAGTAGGTTATGTATTCTTATTTTTCAAATCATGTCTAATACTGCCACTAAACGAGTCTCAAAAGAGTTCAATTCTTATACAAATATCCAGTTTAAATCTATACATGATTTTACAACAGAAAACTTAATTTTCAATAGGGAGATCAGTCCTTTATTTTAATATTTCAGGTACCAAATGGAATTATTCCGAAATCACATTCCAAACTTTTAAAAGATAACTTTCTAACTAAGCTTGCAATTTTAAAATTCGCAGACAATACAACAATTAATTTTAAAAAGCCATCCTAATACTCTTTATACTTCTAACCATAATGAGAATTACAGTAACAGTATCAGCGGAGAAAATGAAGGTTGTTACTGCTACAAAATATTCCATTTGATATATCGGCGAATTAGAAGAAGAAAATGATTGGAAATCAAAGCTATACCTATTTACAAACCACAAAAATCAATCCGAACAGGTGGTGATAACGCTCCAATAAGGCTGACTTTACAAAAGAGCTTTGAGGGGTTAAAAGAACGGCGCATCTCCTTTCGGTGTGTACGATAATCTAGCTCACAACACTCTGAACCCCGCAATACAGACACACAAGAAAATTCAACCTATATTTCATCAAATTCATTCGACATTCTTGCTTCAATTACTTCTTCTACTTCTAAAAGACTCCTTCTCAATATGCAAGGTTTTCCTAAACTACTATTATTATTACCTACTATTCAAAGCACTGTAGATCCTTTTTAGACGAGATGAATTTACTTATGCAGGCCTTATCGTCAGCCGCTCATAATCCCATATTATGTAAATACACAATAGTTTAAATATTATTTCCTGGGACACATAATTTAAATATTATTTAGCTCAAATAGAAAGATTGAGCTTAATAATTTCATTAATGTTCATATTCCAGACTTAATGTTCATTCAAGGGACTTTTTTTAACTTCTATAAGAAAATTGCAGTATTGTTAACTACGACTGGTTCAGGAACAATTGGGACATTCCCCAATGAACAGGACTCAGGAGGAACTGCATTTTTTTTTAACGTTGATTACTCTGCAATCATGTTCTTACTGCTCCGTTAAGCCACTTTTAATCTTCCTGAATGTACCTAACAAAGTACCAGTTATAATTGCTTCCATTTATATCCCACCTTGGACTCTATCCTTTTTACTCTTGATCTAGAAACTTTAATTTGCCTCGAACCTACTATTACACTTTTTGGCGTTTTTAATACCCACCACATATCGAGGTTTGGTTTGGTTTGCCACTCTACGATAATCTTGTGCACACTTTATGCTAAACAGACCAGGACCTACAGTTTAAAGTGGAACCGAACCACTACAAGCATCCATGGCACCGCCGAACTCGAACCCGAAACCTGTGGTACCGAGTACTAGCCACTCAGGGCCCTCACCCCCACACACACATATCGAGGAGTTGTAATTATAACAATACTCGGGTGTTTTTGTCTTCTTAATTTTATGAACTTTATCGGCTTTGAAATACTAGCTCCTCCCATCCCAATTCGATTTGGTTATGACCTCCGCTTCTACTATGGATTTTTCCAATATTAAAAACTTCTTTTCTTTGTCAACTCTCCTCGATTCTTGGGCATAACTCGAATCACATTCCGAACAAAATGTCTTTTACATTTGATTTTTGTGTACCACCAGGTAATAAAGCTGCCAAAACTGACTGGAAAGTTTTTAATAATATTCCTCCTAACGCTATAAAACTGCCTACTACTAATATTACACACATTAACGATCTTGATCAGGAAAATAATAATTTTAATATTTATGTTAATAGGGCTTACAAAAATTCATCGAAAATTATACCAGTTCTACTCAAGAATGGAATCATCCAAACAGCTTATTGAAACTCGTAATACAGCAAAAAAGAAATGACAAAATTCAAATAATCCTGATAAAACTATTCTAAATCGATTGAATAAAAACATCGGAAAAGTTTTTCAAAATTATTGAGATAAAATATTGGAAGAAAAAAATAATAAGCCTTCAACCTAATGATAATTCCCTTTGGGATCCCTATAAAGCATTTAAAAGCAGTCGAAATAAAATAGCTCACCTTAATGGACGTGTATTTATTAACTCTACTGCTAATAAAAAAACGGCTGAACTGTTAGCAGATAAACTTGAAAATCAATTTATTTTAAATGAGTCTTCCAATCAATAAATTGAAAAAAAAAACCTTTAAAGACACAATCTCGAATTTTAAACTACAGTGAAGAAGAAATTAGCCGTACTAAACGTTCAGAAATTGCACTTGTAATTAAACGCATTATTATCAAAAAAAGGCATGCGTTCTGATGAAATTACAAATAAAATTATCAAACTTTTCAGCCTATCACCATCACTCTATTATGCCACCTTATTAAAGATATTCTGGATTTAAAATAGTTTCTAAAAAATTGGAAAATTGCAGCATTCAACACCATTCTCAAACCTGATAAGAAAACCTCACCCTAGCTAGTTACAAGATGATTTCTCTCCTTTCTACTTTTAGTAGTTAGCTACTGTTATCTATAACCGTAATCAATTCGGTTCGATCAATAATATCTATAACTTAGTGTGATTTCGAATCTGGAGAATTTATTCATGTGCACTAACTTCTCCATACTACTGAATGCCTTATTGCAAGTTCATAGAATGGTGAAAATATGGGAATCATATTTCTCGATACATAAAAAGCGTTTGATCAGGGCTGATTTAGTGGCCTTAGCACTTTCAATTTTTCCTCCGGCCTTAATTAAACTTATCCATTCTTATCTTACCGACCACAAGTTTACTGTCAAAATAAATAAGACATTCTCCTCCTTAAAAAACATTTTAGCTGGAACTATGCTAGATAGAAAAATCTCTCCGCTTTTCTTTTCATACATGTTTCTAATTATCCTAAACTTCTTACTGTAATTTTTGCCAATGGCACCACTATCATCTCGCATCTGTAAAAATAAAATAGCAAGTTTCTTACTCATATCTCAATCATTTTAAAAATACTTGACAATTCGTTATACAAATGGGAAATTACAATTAATATTGAAAAAACTGAGGCATGCCTATTCTCTAAAGGCCATAAAAACTTATTATTACTCTAAAAAATAAATTCTTCCTTGGAAGGACCAATACCAAATATGTAGGGATATTTCTCAATCAAGTATAGGCAAAATCAAATATTTATGCAATTTATAGTAAAGCCTGACTCAAACAGCCAATTGTCAGAGTGACTTTGATATTTAATAGGACAAAATATTTTATAAAATCATAAAACAACTAAAAATGAAAATATAATATTATTTGGGGGGTAATGAAATTATATGTGTTGCGCCTTTCTGTACCAAGATTTTGTCTACTGTTCTTCATTCATGTCTACTGTTCTTCATAACTACGATGGATGTCATTGCACTCTCAGATTATGGAAATCTACTAAGTATAAAACATTATCGCATATTAAAGATAAATTTCTAATCTTTCTTAAAATATGCAGTCTTTGATGATTCTTCTGAATAAAATGAGATTAATTTAGATCATTGGTGATTTTTTATCCAAAACATTTGCTTTCATTTTTTAATATTCATTTGAGTGTTACCATTAATTTTCTGAGTCCTCATAATAATATTGTGAAATATATACTTTTCAATGAAGAGGCCTCTATTTATAATTGTTCTACTCACTATAGTAGCCCTTAGTGAACTTTATTGGGGTTCACTTTTCCCATATAATCTCAAAAGCCAACAAACCACTTTATTTTATTTTCTCTTATTAGCCATAGCCACTCGCGGCCATGTTATCTCATTCTAACAAATCACACACACACTGACTTTTTTTCGCCACTAGAGGTTTTGCACACGCCAGGGCGTATATACACTTTTTTTGCCGTTGAACATTTTTCAAAAGCGTATCTCCTTCTGGATAAATCGATGTGTAGAAAGCATCAAAGCTTTTACTTTCTCTTAATATTAATACTTTTGTTAAGTAATTTCCTCCAACCTCACACATTTTTTCATACAAATGCAAAAGCTAGCTTAGAATTATAAATGTTTATTTTCTAGCCAATTTACTAATAGTAATTTTGAAACAGAATTCTAATATTTTCAGAATTTGAAGAATATATAATTCTTCTGAGCATTAGTATATAAATTTCAACAATTAAAAACTGAAGTTACAGGGCAACTCAATATTTTTTAAAGAATATATTTTTTAATGAAACTTATTGAAAGTCATATGGAGATCAGTTAATGTCTTGTTCTAATAAATTTAATTTCTAGCTTTTCTTGATGTTAATGATTCAAAGATTTTTTTTTAGTGACGTCATAGACTTCATACCAAAATTAATAACGCCATTTTACACTTGATAAAAACAAGTATACAAGTTTCACAAAATGTTATACATTTTAAAGAATATTTCTAAAATCAAAAGTTATAAGCTCAATGATATTTCATACAAAATATTTTTTATATTATTTGCACCATTTTTCGTGAATGCAAGCAGACATTTTCTCAGCTACTGAAGTTCAGCTTTGTAAAATTATTTAATCTCTGATTTGTTATCAAAAATTATTGTTTTATTTAGTTAAAAATATATAATAAAATTATTTATGATTTTTGGCTATGCATTAAGTAAAAATTATAAGTCTGGCATAAAACTAGAAACTGTATGGAGGCTTTGTTTTTCACTAATGCTTCCTGGAAGCTTGGCTGTGAATCATGTTGGTTATTTGCAAAATAGAGTGTCGCGCCGCAGACCATTTTGGGATAGAAGGCATCGATACAGAGAGCTTATAGAAACCATAGAAAGACATGAGGCATCGAAAAATCACTTGGATTCATGTCTTGTGTTTATGAGCAATGGCGGTTGTATGCAACCCGGATGAAGAGCAGGAGTCCATAATTTATTACGCAAGAAAATTATTTTTTGCTCTTCGGAAGCGGCTGAGTACCGTAAGGATTCTTGATATTACTGATCTTTCAACTTGTAATTTAGATTTCGTGACAACAGAGCAACAGCATACAGCAACGATTCAAGTCTAAGAGGTAATTTTAATATTGTTGAATTATTAGCGGATTACGGCCCTGATGCCTTTGCAAAATAATTGTTTAAGAAATAAATCAAAGGTAAATAAGGTAAACTGGGAATCAAAATTATATAAGATATAATAAATAATCAAAGTTCAAGCCTTATTATTGTCTTGGTTTAAAAGTGGGAATTGAGCTGGTAAAATAAATAACTGCACCATTTTAAGCCCCATTTACATTTTGACTTAAGTCAAGACAGCATCAAAAACAGTCCAAATGTGTGGTGGAGTCTTCACTGTTACTGTAGAAAAAAGCTCAAATTCCCAAGTACCTCTAAGGTAATTTGCTGGTGTTTCACTTGTGGGATTTTCATGAAGCATTGAAGATCAAACTATTCCTTTAATATTGTCGAAACATATTATAAAACTATAATCATTACAAATATTTCTGAATGAATGTCGTGCACAAGGTTAAGAGAGAGTTAATAATATGAAAGGAGCTTATGGGGTGGTGGATTTCAGAAATGTCCAAGATAAACAGGGATGAGCCAAATTATGTGGTGTTCACGGTACTGCTCATAACTTAAATTTGGTAGTTAACGATACAGTGTGGGGAAAGAGAAGTTAAGCAGAAATGCAAGATTTTTTGAAACCGTGTGAAATATATATTTATAAATTTTTTTAGAATATAATTCTCAAAATGTGGAAATATTTATCAAATTTTGTTTCTGGATACAGAGAAAGCTCCTTAACCTCAGTAACATTGAAAGCATTAAATCTAACAAGATGGACAGGGCATTTGACGCCCTTTTTGTTTTAAGAGAGTTCGGTTTGTATCGAGTTCCAAAAGTCACAGCAAAACTTATTCTACTAAATTCTAAAGCATGATGGAAATGAAGCTATTTCACCAGAAGAAGATCAGAAACTACAGAGTTTATCATGTTACTGGTTTTTCATTGCAAAATTTTACAGACAAACTGGAAATGAAAAGCACTTTAGTCTAAAAATACCGATTTGTCAATTGCCTTTAAAGCACTTTCCAAGTCTGCCTGGAAGAACTTGAAAAGTATCATATGGAATTTGAGATTTAAAAATGCAAATGGAACGCATAAAGTAGGAAAATAGATTCTATTAATCCGGAATTTCGTAGAGCTCGTCAAAGGAGTTGAAACGTCATTTTAACGAAATTCTGCGAAGATTTTTGCTTTCTCCAAAATCAAAGCTTGTTTAAAATGAAATATTTTTATCGCGTATTGGACATCATTTGTCAACTGAGATCGCGATTCCATGGAAGGAATGAATCTGATTTTCAATGTCTTGCAACCCACCGCTTTGCAAAATTTAAATGATACCTAATTATTGAAAAAGACTGAAGACTTTGTTGATGTATATAAAGGATATATGACTCATTTACTGCAAGAAATTTTCAGTTTTCAAAGTTTTCACCCTCTTATACATGAAACAAGTATTTCTTCCCATAAAGCAAAAATGACTGATTTATTAATCTCACAACTGAATCATTTTATGTTCTTCAAGATTTTGAAATGTCTCAAAGCATTTATATTATTTATAACAATCTTTGACTACTTTAGTTCGAGAGCAATTATTCTCGAAACTTAAAATTGATAAAAACCTATTTAAAAATTCTACAGGATAATACAGATTACGCAATTTTTGACTATTTTATCCATCGAACATTTCCATGGCCGAAACTTGAATTTATGCTGTCATTGACCCTTTGCTGATCAGAAAGCCAGAAAAAGAAATTTTAATAAATAAAATTTTTGGAAGAAAAAAAGGCAATTTTAATTCAATTCCCTTTAAATTAAAAGTTTCAAGGCTATCAGCCAAAAACAGTTT